>VZRE01007935.1:19556-116870 GCA_013396775.1 Cephalopterus ornatus
TTTTTTTTTTTTAGCACTGTATAAAAAATAGTATATTTTTAACACTCCATTCACTTCTGTCTTTTTGCTTCTACTTTCACTAATGTATCCTGTGTTACTTGATACCTGAATCTCCTCAATATTCCACTTCATATTATTGCCCCTCTTACTCATATTTGTTAGGTAACTTTCAGTCAGACTACGGGAAGAAGGGTGAGAACTAATCAGAAAGTTTATTCTGATGAAGGCTCAAAATGTTTGCACTGATTTGCCACATTTGATGTTCTATTAACTTATGGTGAACCTATAATGGAGAGTTATAGACACATTCTAGAATACTTCTGTTTCATTCCAGAAAAAACATTTTAGTAGATATAAAGTGTAGTGCATATCCAGGTACTTATTGTGCTTAAGTTACAGCTAAGCAGTGGAAAAAGACTGAACTAAAAATGAGTTCAAGTGTGTTATTGCTGAGCAGCACTTGCACAGAGTCAAGGCCTTTTCTGCCTTTCATCGCACCCCACCAGGAAACAGGCTGGGGTTACACAAGGAGTTGTGAGGGGACACAGCCAGGACAGCTGACTCCAACTGACCAGAGGGGTGTTTGTAGAAGAATATGACTCAGCAATGCACACCTGTAGCCCAGATCAACCATATCCTGCACTGCATCCAAAGAGGCATGGCCAACGGGTAGAGAGAATTGATTCTCCCTTCTACTCTGCTCTTGTGAGACCCAACCTGGAGTACTGCATCCAGCTCTGGGGCCCCCAATACAAGAAGGATGTAGATCTGTCAGAAAGAGTCCAGAGTAGAGCAACTGAGTGGATCATAGGGCTGAAGCACCTGCCCTATGAAGACAGACTGAGAGAGTTGGAGTTATTCATTCTGGAGAAGAGAAGGCTCCAGGGATACTTTATAGATCCCTCCAGTACCTAACGGGGGCCTACAGGAAGATTGAAGAAAGACTTTTTATAAGGGCTTGTAGTGATAGGACAAGGAAAAATGGCTTTAAGCTGAAGGAGGGTAGTTTCAGATTAGGTATTGGGAAGAAATTGTTTCCTGTGAGAGTGGTGAGGCACTGGAACAGGTCACCCAGAAAGGCTGTGGACTCCCCATCCCTGGAGGTGTTCAAGACCAGCCTGAGTAATTTGGTCAATTGGAAGGTTCCCTGCTTGTAGCAAGGGTGTTGGAACTAGAATATTGCTTCCTACAATGTCTCTTGTACAGATGAGCTTTTAACTGCCCTATACACTTTGGCCGCCACACTTTCCTTAGCAGTCATTTTGACAGTTGCATCTCATTGTCAGAAAGTTTATGCAGACATTCAAACGAAATATCCCTCCTGAACTTTCATTCTTACCCCCTTAAATCACCAACACCTCCTGAAATAATACTTGCTCTATTGGTGTATGAAGCTTAACATGACAATATCTCCTCTTTTACAGGCTGAAAAGCTAATTAAGTGTATAATGCTCAAATGAATGAATCACTGCTTAATCCCTAAAGTTAATTTTTCTTGGAACTGTGGCCAAGAGTCAATATTTCTGCAGCAATTTCTGCATTACTGGTGGGGTGGTACAAGAGGAATTAATCTGTACAGCAAAACTGTTGATGATGAAGACCTGATATTCACACTGGATTTTTTCTAAAGCATAACTTTAGAATTACTGTGGTTATACAGATTCCAAACCCTTGAGATTGCATCTATCTTACCATCCAAATTTATGTGAAAGGAACCCATTTTTGTGTTCTGATATTGCTCCGCTATACACACCAGAGAGAATTAAGTGGGAATGAGAGAGATATTGCTTCCAGAGTACATCCCTGTCTAATCTAAAACCACAATGTAGATGCAGCTGGTCCCAAAGTACCCAAATTTGAATTCAAACAGTGACTGCCACAAAACTATACATCACAAATGAGATCATACTTATAATAAGTCTATAACTTATTATCTCTGCAGCTCAAAGTTCCCTTGTCATGAGTCACTGTGGCCACTGGAAAAACCAAATTCCAACTGAAGTTACTACTCAGTATCCCAAGGGCTTTTTCATTTTAATATTTTGGAAGAATTCTTTTTTATTTAAACCCTTGCTGTAGGTTATATATTCTCAAATATATTCAATTGCAACATCTCTGTTCTGAAACTCTTATAAAGTGCATTTTATTTTTAGTAATGGTAAAGATAATCAGCCACTGAAACAACCTTCTTAGGGTCATGATAAATTCTCTAAAATGTGAAGTTTTAAAATTGGGAATAGATTTATTTCTCAAATAGACGGCTTTGTTCATCCTAAAGTTACACAGAAATCACTTGTTAAAATTCTATGGTCTGTGGTATGCAGGGGGTCAGACTAGATGATCATTACAGTTCCTACTGGTCTTAAACTGTGAAACATTTTGATATTTTATGTGCATATTACTAATTCTCTTTCTTTGGAGGTTTTCATAACACTTCCCAAATGAATTTAGCATTATCTCGGGATTTCATTTACATGATGTAAATTCAGCTGAATGTATTGCCATTTATCAGTGCACTGTTTTGCAGTCCTTCAGCAAGTTTTCATTCTGTGTGACAGTGTTCATATCCATGCCAGTTTGAATTAATTTTGTAAGCAGGATTTCATTTGACACTATATCAAATGCTTTAATAAAAGCTAGATATATCACATCTACTTCATTGTCTTCATCAACTGGTTTTGTTACTTTATCAGAACAAACTATTCATGTTTGTCTGGAATGATTTTTACCTTGCTAAGCTATCTCTAATTTTGATCATGGATCCCCAAGTGAAAGGTACAAAAAGGTGTATAGATATTTTCTTTACAAACTAAAGCCTTTAAAAATGTAAGAGGAGATGAACCTTGCACGAATTTGTGGATTTGGAATACAGCCATATTTTCTGCCTACTCATCTCCCACAGCTGACAAATCTGTTTATTTCTCTGAGTTCTGAAGATACTTAGAAATGGCTATTGTCCATAAAAATGGTCAGAGATATACCTTGATTTAGTTTGTCTAACAAAGTAGTATGAGTAATACATACGTTTTCTTTGACATTATCCACAAATAGTCATGGGGTTAACGTTGAATATAGTTGCCTTATGAAAATATTTTTAGTCATAAATTCCATCTTTCACAACCCTGAGTATACAATAAACCAGAGTACTGGTCTCTACAAGAATCACTGCCTATCTCCCAGGTTCTGAAACTGACAATATAAAAATTGTGACTAAGAATGTATATAGAGAAATACAAACTCTCACACATCTGCATTCAGAAGAAGACTAAAAGAAAAAGAGAAAACTAGAGTACAGCTCTGCTAAGAGTCAGACATCTAAATCTGGACTCTTTAACCCTTCACAGTCATCTAGGGTCAGAAGTAAGTTCAGGAGGTACTTTGTTCAAAACTTTGTTCTGTCTTACTCAGAGAGAAATAAAACCAGGGCTTTAGGGCTGGGCCAAAAGATAGGGTGCTTAGATCATCTGTATCCCATGCCAGTATGCAGGCACATAAAAGTCTTCCAAAAAATCAGGTTGTGAACTGGAAAGGAACATAATGACAAAAATCTATGCTCAACAATTCACAAAGTATCTTTTAATTTGTTTTTTTTCCAGAATTTAGTAATATTTTAAAAGTAATAATGGCTACAAAACTGAATTGTCATCATCTGGATGGATTTATAAAATGAACAGTTCAGTAAGTAATCATTTTTTTCTAATCATGCATATGAACATTTGTAAAACCACTGGCTGGTGGCAGCTATGACAGGATGCCAATTGTCTGAAATAGCCTATTGCACAAAGGTACTTCTAAAAATTCAAAAATTCAAAATTCAAAAAGAAAGAAAAGAAATGTTGGGATAAAAGTACATAATTATTCATAAACCTCTACCTTTTTTTGAAACCACTATCTGTTTCTTAGACCCAACACAAGATATTTGTCCTTATCTGCACTTCCTTGCAAAGATTGTTATGATATCAAGCTCTTACTTCTTTATAAGAAGCTTTAAGAGGAAGCTCAGCAAAATATGATAGAATGCAAACCAAGTGTCATGTTGCATCTTTGTTTACACAAAAACTTTGGGGTTCTTTAATATTTGCTGTATATAAAGTTGCAAGAATGGGTGAAAAAAAAGTTTCATAAATTCTTACGTATTCCTTCTTCCTGAGCTTTACCTTTGCCTCTTCTCTGAAAATTTGTGATGCTTAAATACGCTGTATTTACTTCCTTATTTAGTTCATTATCATCTAGTAAAGGATATTGAGGTGCTGGAGCGGGTCTAGAGAAGAGCAACCAGGATGATGAAGGGACTTGAACAAAAGTACTATGAGGAGAGGCTGAGCGAGCCTGGGGTTGTTTAGCCTGGAGAAGAGGAGGCTCAGAGGAGACCTCATCACTCTCTACAACTACCTGAAAGGAGGTTGTAGCCAGGTGGGGGATGGTCTCTTCTCCCAGGCAACCAGCAGTAAGACAAGGGGGCATGATCTTAAGCTCTGCCAGGGGAGGTTTAGATTGGATGTTAGGAAGAAATTCTTTACAGAGAGGGTAATCAGGCATTGGAATGGGCTGCCCAGGGAAGTGGTGGATTCTCCGTCCGTGGAGGTATTTAAGAAGAGACTGGATGTGGAACTGCCATAGTCTAGTAACTGGTAGTAGTGGATCAAGGGTTGGACTTGATGATCTCAGAGGTCCCTTCCAATACGCATGATTCTATGATTCTATGATACTGTCTTGTACTGAAATATAGGATTTTATAAATTACCTCATAAATCATGAGCTGTCATAGATCATAGGTTGCCACAAATAAGCTTTTCCTGTAATTCAAAAATTAGTGACCCTATATTTCTTGTTTTGGATTAGGCTGTTACAAACTATTTTCTAAGTAAAATAATTGAACTTCTTCAATAGTTTCTTCAGTAAAATAATTGAATGCATTCAAAATTGGTCATGCTTTTTTTACCTTATATCTATGTAAGAACATTTTCACATTCTCATAATAACTTCTAGTTATTTTGCTTTTATTAGAGGTGCTTTCATTATTTCACTCTGATATCCCAACATAATCTTTTAGCTTCCTTGGCCTTTCTCATCTCTGCCTCATTTGCTTAGTTCCCTTGGCTGCTTCTGCAGTATTTGTTGGTTATGTATCTAATCTCCTGTAGGGCCTGTCCATTCATCAGGCAGTTCAACATCACACATAAGAAAATACCCAACTAGTGAACTGAATTTTCCTTTTCTGTTTCTATTTATTGAACAGCAGCCTAAAAAAGAATCTGCTTGGTGCTGGATTCTTAAGTCTTCAATAATCCAGGCAAAATATCGGAAATTAACTTCCTGAAGTAATTTTTTTCTGCCCAGTTTGCACCTATTTCAGTGAGGCTATTACTGTACGTAAGCACAATTCCAGAAATAAGATAATGTGATATTTTGCACATTATAAGTTTCTACCAGGTTCAGATCCAGCCACGTATTCATTTTGGCTTGATATTGCTCTTTGTAATAGTAATGGGAAAATTCTATCTATTTCAAGGATTCAAGAACAAACCTCATTTTTTTATAAATTAATGAAACAGAAAAACATTATTTAAGAAACTATAGGGTATGCTCTTTACGAAAGCAACTACAAGTTGTAACTTCTCACCTCTGATGTGCCCTGGTACATTTTGGTCCAACATATCTCTCTCCTGTATTTTCATCTCCTGCTTTTCCAAGATGAAAAGGAATCCTAAGGGTTTTGGTTACTGCAATAATAAAATTAGACAAAACTGATTCTTCTCCCACTATCATCTGCATTTTGTCAGAAATGTTGAGTAGAAATGTTTTCAAAGCAAAAGAAATACATTAGCATAGACACTCTTGGAAATCCTGGTCTATTTATCTGCAGTCATGTGAAAACTATACAGAGAAAGGATAAATAGTTTCATGATCTGAACGTATACCATGCTCTCTGTGAGCAGACCTCTGCTCACACTGTCATTTTTGTTCACATATTTGGCACTAGAACTTGCAAGAAGTTTCTCAGTAATAACAGAGCTGGTCATCTCTGGGATATCATACCTCCTGGGAGAACTAAAAAAGTCCAGAGGAATAGTAACTCTGTAAGGGATGATAAGGATGATGAGGCATGTAGTGCTCCTAAGTATCATGGGTTCAGTGTAGGAAAAAGGGGAAAGCAAATGATAATATGGTTTATTATCTTATTTATACCTGACTGTACTACTTCTTGAAATATATTATTAAAAAGTTGTGAAAGCCCTGTATTATTTTAAAGATATTGGTTAGCATGTCATTCAGTGAAACTATACTACTAAATATAAATTTCACTGAAGAAAATTCAGTGAGATCTGCAAGTTTCATGAGGAGGCAATTAACTATTATTTAACTATGAAATACTGGTTGCCAATGTTTGTATACATCTGCAGCATATGAGAATGATACTTTGCAGAGTATCATTACACTTGAATACCACTGAGTACTGTAGAAGGACTATGCTCTACAAGTGGTTTTACATAAATTGAGCCCATCTTAATAGTATAAGTTCAAGGGAGAAATACAAAAATAGGGTCATACCATATGTAGCCACAAATGAGCATGCAGGTTAAAGTTTATGAGTAAGAATGTAACTTGCAGTTTTCTTGATTGCATTTGGCAGTGGAATCTTCTTTTTCAGTTTTATTTGGGGGATATTAAGTTGTTTGGTTTTCAGTTAGAGATAAAAACTAAGCAGAGAGAAAATCTGGTAATTTTTATACTCTTATAAATCCTTTTTCTGAATTGGCTCAGTATCTATATCTTGGGGGTTTTTTTATGAGACTTACGTTTCAAATACCATTTCATTCTAAATGGAAACTTCTGTTTGTCAGCTCGTTCTCCAGGGTCTTTTCCTATTAACTACTTAAGGAAGTCCTCAGACTTTCCAGAACCACATATTCTGTGATTCTGTGAACAAAATCTGGAAAGTTTTCTCAGCAGAGTTTTCCTTGAGGTTGCAGTTTGTTGATTTACATTTTAGAATCCTTTCTGCAAAAAGTTTTTCTTTGCCCCACACCAGCTCCCTTAGTAGGTGACTGGTATCTGCAAGTTGCTGCATTCTCAGAATACAAGCTCTTCCTCTCACTCTGCACTAAGAAATTATGTGAGAGATGACCACCTAACACAACCAACATCTTACAATTGTTTAATCCAGTTTTGGTAGCTGGGTTACAAGTTCCGTTTTGCATGCACTTATGGCAACCCATTTAAAATTGCATTATTAGAACTCCCCCTATATAACAAGAATCGCAAGCTACTTAATTGATTTAGCTGGGAATGGCTGGAATCCTCTGTACTATGTGTGCTCAAACTAACAAGTTAACTCATTTATGGAATGATATGTTACTACCAAAATGTATGTGAATGAAGGGATAAGCTATCACAGAATATGCTGAGTTGGAAGGGACCTACAAGAATCATCAAGTCCAACCCCTAGCCCCGCACAAGACCAACCGCTAGAGTCATGTGGGGATGATACTCACATGCCGGAGAGTATCATCCAAATGCCTCTTGAACTCTGTCAGAGTTGGTGCTGTGACCACTTCCCTGGGGAACCTGTTCCAGTGCCCAACCACCCTCTGGGTGAAGAACCTTTTTCTAGTATCCAACCTAAACCCGCCCTGACACAACCTCAGGCCATGCCCTTGAGTCCTGTCACTGGTCACCACAAAGAAGAGATCACTGCCTGCCCCTCGTCTCCCCCTCACGAGGAAGTTGGAGACTGAAGTAACTCTCAGTCTCCTCCAGGCTGAACAGACCAAGTGACCTCAGCCACTCCTCATGCAGCTTCCCCTCAAGGCCCCAGCTTCGTTGCCCTCCTTTGGATGCTCTCTAACAGCTTAATATCTTTCTTATAGTGTGGTGCCCAAAACTGCACACAATATTCAAGGTGAGGCCTCACGAGTGCAGAGCTGAGAGGGACAATCCCCTCCCTCAACCAGCTGGCGATGCTTTGCCTGATGCCCCCCAGGACATGGTTGTCCCTCCTGGCTGCCAGGGCACTGCTGACTCACATTCAACTTGCCATCGACCAGGACCCCCAGGTCCCTTTCCATGGCACTGCTTTCCAGCATCTCATTCCTCAGTCTGTACAAACATTGATGGTTGTCCCATCCCAGCTGCAATCTAGCACTTTCCCTTGTTGAACTTCATATGGCTGGTGACTGCCCAGTCCTCTAATCTGTTGAGGTCTCTGCAGGGTCTCCCTGCCTTTGAGAGAGTCAACAGCTCCTCCCAGCTGTGTGATACTCAATCCAAATCTCACTGAATTTTTTATATGGGTTGGAACCAACTCACTGTGTGCGTATGTGTGTGGGGGGAAGGGCAGGGCCTAGACCTGCAGCTACATGGAAAGGGCTGCTGAGAGCACAGGGCAGATCTGGAAAGCCTACAGCCGACATGGCTGCACCCATCCGGACCACATGGCAAAGCTGAAGGTCCTGTAGCCGGGCTGTCACTCAACGCAGACTTGCCTAGTAGCCCACCCATACCACACCCCTAGAGCCCCCCGCCACCTCCCCTCCCCTTTTTCCCTTCCCCTCCCTCTGTCCTGCAACCTGAACCATATGAATCATCAGATCTTGTACAGTGACCTTTCTTTACTCTTTTTCATTCTCTTGTGAGTAACCAAAGAATTGTGTTTTACTAAAGCTGATATATTGATTGTTTTTAGTGAGTATTTTCAGTGGAATGGGTCTTTGTGCTGTTTTATGGAAATATTTTTCCTTGGTTGTATTTTATACCTGTAAAATCTTTTGCCAAAATATCGTATTTTTCTCACTAAATTAAAAGAATTTCTCTTAGAGAAGAGTATGTGACTCTTCCTCTGGATGCTAATTTGAGGTTATAACAAACCAAAGACTTCAAAAAGCCTTAAATAAAATGTAATTGCTTTGGGCAGCTTATGGCACAAAATCTGGAGCATAACACCAGTCTAGAAAGGTATCTCATGAATGTGAGCTGAAATTACCCATCAATGTGAGGAACAGGTTTGTCAGTAGATGTTAAGGTAACGTGAATAAAGCAATGCATGCAGACAACCTTAGGTACTGTCCTGACTGCTAGACACTTGTTTCTAAAATGTATTTCTTCAAAGCTGTTTCAACATGGCACTCAGTCCTGTTAAGAGATGCTTTTCTTCAAACCTCTGGAATTTCCCTGTTGTGATTTCAGGCAGAAGTTGGAATGCTCCTAATCCCCTGACACAGAAGCCAACAGAGGGAAGATGAAGTCTAGGTCACTCATGTGCTAACCAGAAGATCAAGACAAACAGCACAATGAGGAGACTAAGAAGTAAAACTACTCCGTCTCTTCTGCTCCCTCACCAAGGCAAGGAGAAAAGGGAAAAAAAGAAAGCTGTGAAAGACTGGCTATCCTCTTCAGTCTGCTCTCCCAACCCCTCAGTTTTGGCTGGCCCCAGCATTAGGAGCAAGCCCTTCTCAACTGTAGCTTCTATTGAAAACAGAAGTTCCATCTGCTGAGAGTTTATAGGACTGGACCCATAATTTGCTCAATTACTGGCGTAAAGAAAACCATAGGGAACCTGAGTAACAGCAACTCCTAACCAAGCACATTTGCACTTCATCTGAAACTCTGTATGATTTATCAGGATCACACCCCCTCCTTCTCCAGGATCTAAAGCAATTTGTGTAGCTTAAAACAACTATTAAATGTATAACTAGGAGATAAAATCACAAATCCAGATCTAATTGGTATAGCTTAAATTAAGTTTTACATTTATTGCTGGGAGATAAAATTTGGATAGAATAACTATTACAACAGAATTAAGTAAAAGAAAATAGATATGGTGTGGGACCTACGGTAACTTTTATTTAAAACACATGCTGCCGGAGGCAGCAGTCTGCAGAAAACATTTGATCCTACTGCACTGTAATGCCCATTTGCTAGAGCAACACCCTCCTGAGCAGTGAGGCAAAAATATTAAATCCTAAACAATGCTGATTTCAGAAAATCTATAAGGACATAGGAAGATCAGTCAATAATGTTGGCAGGTTATGTGTACAGAATACTGCAAAAATTGGTCTCCCAAGGAAGATTTTTTGTAGACAAATTTTTATGAAGGTCTAAAAGTGGCATCTAACAGAAAGAAAACAGATAAACTGATGAAGACAATTAAAGAATACTGATGTCCAAGAAGACTGAAAGCAAAACCAAAATAAACAAAGAAATTAAACTTAGAAGAGTGCAGTCTGTTTTTAATTCCAGTATAACAGATCTTGCCTTAGGTTTTTCATGTTCTCCTTCTCAATATATCCTTTTCATCTCCTTTTGCAATTTTACAATAGGAAATATTGACTCATGGTTTTGTATTGGTTATTCTTATTGAAAAGTTCAACAATGCTCTTTAATAGGTATGATTTCTTAGTTTTAAAATTAGACAATAATTTCGGTTGGTAGGGGCCTCAGTGTTGGCTGAAAAGAAGGCATATCTCAGACTAAAATGATGTTACTGAGGGTCTTGTCTGCTCAAATATTCAATTTCCTCAAAAAGACAGCCTCCCTGAGCAAGCTGGTTTCAGCTTATTCCACTGCTTGACCAGTGTCACTGTGGAGTTTTTTACACATATCTGCAAGGAAATTCCTTTGCTGCAGCTTGTGTCCATTGTCTTTCCTCCTTCCAGCATGCACTTCTGAGAAGAGTTTGGACTTGACTGCTCTATGACCACTAATTAGGTAGTTGAAGATCTTTATTAAATACCTTTTCCTAAGGTACTCTTTTACATTTTAGTGCAAACTTTATTAAATTTCAACTGTAACATTATTTTGGTCACTCAGATTTTGCAGAAACCTGAGGGAGACCAGAGTTAAAACAAACAAGGAGACAATAAAAGTTAGTGACACATTTTCTTCCAAGGTCTTTTTCTGTGGTATGTGATAAAAAAAAATAAATCTGTGTTTTGCCCGATACTTCCAAGCAAGTCTGCCAGGAAATCACCTTTCTTAGTCCTCCAGAGCAAGGTGAAATATCTGTGTGAACTGAAGTGTTCTAAGGAGAAAGGCACAGGAGACAGGTTCAGACACAAAAATATTAAAAATTTCTCTTTTCTTCACACAGATAAGAACATCTCTTAAGTGAGCACTTGCTGGAAAACAGCAATCTAACCTGCACAGGAGAGCTTGTGCTCAATGAACTCTTGCTGAAAATCTTCACCTGAGTTGCTGTGTTTAATAAAGATGATGACTGTTCAGTGACCTCCGTCACTGTGTATTTCTTATCCCCATATTCCCCAACAGAGCTGTAAGTGTTTGCACTTGTGCAAATATTGTCCAATTCCTGGCAGATCCCAATGAAAGTTTGGCATAGTTAATATTTTTTACCACTTTTTTTGTTGTTTTTAATCAACTTTTGCTTTTTTTAGTACTTCAGGTATTTTCCATTCTTACATTTCAGCATAATTTGCACCAGGAGCTCAAAGGGATTTCCAGAAGACAATTTTAGTGACACCTTTCTCTCTTTTCATGGAGACAGGTTCAGATAACCATAATATACTCCATATGGAAGAGATGGAGATATACCACAAGCAGGTAAAGTGACCTGAGCTTAAACCTAGTTTTAGGATTAGCCTTTGCCACCCATATTCCCATTAAAAGGCTTCCAGAAGAGGCTTGTAGTAGAGGAAGATGTTAATCTCCTGAGCTGAAGCAAATAACTATGGCAATTCTTGTGAATGACAGCCACCTCCAAACACTTGCTGGATGGCATCTGGAGCAGGTTATCATCAGGGACAAAGAAATAAAACGTGGGCGTTCTGCACTTCAAAGCCACATTTCCAGACAAAAGCCTAAATTTTAATGTCCTTTTCATCTTCCTTTAATGTCTCTACTTGACAAACCTTCACTTCTCCATAATGGATATTTTGTGCCCATATGGTCATTACTCATCTGCTCCCTGTACCTGTAGACAGGTACATTAAAATCAGTCAGCCCATTTGGTTTAACCTCTACAGCTCTTTTTTTCTCAAAAGGCATATGTTGTGGTTTAGCCCCAGTCAGCAGCCAAGCACCACACAGCTGCTCACTCCCCCACCAGCAGGATTGACGAGAGAATGAGAATCATAGAATCATTATGGTTGGAAAAGACTTTTAAGATCATCAAGTCCAACTGTCAACCCAGTCTCCTCTTCCAGTTTCATCCCTCTTGGAGTTCCTGCCTAACAATAATGTTGAAACTTTCCAAGTTTGCACAACCTTCCTGAATGTTACTGCTGCTGATCCATCCCCTCATAGGTCACGGGTAAACACATATCTGAGCTGCCATTCCCACCAGGCACTGATGGAGGGGGTTTCTGTTGACCACCAGCCATGCCTCCTGCAGGCAGTGTTCTCCCTCCAGCCTTGCTCTACCCTATCTGCCCCTGAGCTTGCTGACCTGCCTAGGCAAAAGTGAGAAAATTAATGGCTTGAGACAAAGACAGTTTAATAGGGAAAATAAAACTGCACACACAAGCAAAACAAAACCAAGGAATTAAATCTCTGCATCCCATGGGGCAGGCAGGTGTTCAGCCACCGCCAGGAGAGAAGGGTTCCATTGCGCACAAGGGTGACTTGGAAAGACAAATGCCATCACTCCAAACGTCGCCCCCTTCCTCCTTCTTCGCCCCACTTTATATGCTGAGCATTATGTTCTACGGTATGGAGTAGCTCTTTGGTCAGTGGGAGTCACCTGTTGTAGCTCTGTTTCCTCCCAACTTCCCATGCACCCCAGCCTTTTCACCAGTATATCAGTAGGAAAAGCAGAAAAGGCCTTGCTCAGCAATAACAAAAACGCAGTGAAGAAAATTAGCTCTACCCCAGCCAAAACCAGCACAGAACGTGACAACTGACAGTCAAAGGAATACACTGAAAAGCTTCTTTAGAAAAATCCGTTATGTATGCATTACAAATTACATCCTGTAAGACGGAGGATTATAAAGAAACCTACACCTACATACACAGTGGTCTATATAAATTCCACTGAAGTCAGATTGTTTCTATCAAGATTGTAAACAGCGATGCACATATTAAAATTAAATAAATAATTAAGAAAAACTCCTCTCCCACCCCAAATAAATAATTTCATTCTTTCTTTGAGAGCCTTTGCTGACAATTAATTTCTTTCTAGGTCTAGAATCTTTATCTACCCAGTGGCAAATAGAGAAGCTGAAAGCAACATGTGATGCCCCCAGTTCCTCTCTACAAATTCATTTTCAAAGCCAAATACTTTAGCTTCAGAACAAGAAATTCACAGATCAAACAGATCTACTCTAAAGTACAACGTGTGGGGCAATAGAAGAAATTAGATTCTGATTAGCTGATGCAAGTTAGTACAGTTCTGTTAAATCCCACAGAGATGTATGCATTACCATTAGCAACGGTAATATTTCTAAAACTAATTTTTTATCTTCCTTTGTTATCCACAGAGAGAAAATACATATTACTTGAGGTTGTTCAAATGCTTCCTTTTTAATTTTTCCTCTGTTCTTAATTCTTATCAGATTGTAAAGCCTTTGACTCAGACTCTGTAACTCTCCTCACATACTGCAATAAATTTGGACATCAAAATACAGAGAAAGTAATATTCAGTCTTTCCCCTCATTGGACCAAGGAATGATTCAAGCTTAGCTTAAGTACAGCTCTAGAAAATAATACTATTTCAGATGTGTAGGTTCAAAAACTTTGAAAAAAAATTCAGAAAAACAAAACTAATTCTCCCCAGAAATATAGAGGAGTGGTTTCATATCTTTGAGGAATTAACATTAGGAGATATACCCAAGTACTATTTCATCTCCTTTGCCACCTACATGATCAGTGCCTTGGGTCAACAAGCATTTAATAGGCTACTTTGAATATTGTGGGGGGTTTTTTTTGCTTCCTTATGATAGTCATAAGTTATTTAGTCTTTCAATTTTTTTCATTCGAGGAGGACTTATGAACAAGATACAATTGTAGAATTTTACTAAGTAACTACCTTCATATTTTTTACATTACTTGAATACTTATTTGTCTTGAGCAATTTTTTAAACTTTTTTCCCCTTAATTTTCTTATTATATAACAATTTAAAACAAATGGTTCCCTTACCTTTCTTAACAGTAAAACTAAACAAATAGCAAGAATTCTGTGTAATATCTTGTCTGATTTTCAGGCTAAAAAAATACATCTTTTAAATTCTGACTGCCTTTAGGACAAGGGTGAGAAGTGATTGTGCAATAAGAAATTTTGGAAGACCCTGATAACATGACAAACTAAGCTGAATAATTGAAATGGATTTTAGAAGTCTATGGAGGAGCATAGAAAAGACAAAGAGCTATCAGAAATATTTATAACAATAGTCAATTACAATAAAAATTATATGTGTAATAATGGAAATTCTGTATTTTGACTTTAGTGATCAGGTACATTAGATACATGTAGAGGCCTTAATCAACCTAAATATTTTCTTCACTACATCTCAATATCTTTAAAAATAAAGAAAATGATGTTTCCCCACTGACAAAAAGATCAGACACATAAGTATATCGAATCCAAAAAAATCCGATACGAAGAACTGCTCAGAGACTTTGGGTCTTTTGAGCAGCAAAATATTTATTGCAACGTTGGGAGGAAGTGTGATTCGCATCACCCAAAAACTTGCTCGAAGGTGTCACACAAAATCAGGGTTTTTATATAATTTTCATGCATGATTCTTATATGTAGTCATATAATTGCAACATCTATTGTACATATTAATGATAGGCGGAGCTTAGGTGGAGCTTAGGTGGAGCTTAGGGCAGTGCTTTTCTTGGCCCTCAATTTCAGGGGTACATCCAGCCTTCAGCCCTGAGTCTGGGGTCTTTTTCTTATCTTCCTCGGTCTGACCTATCTACTTTTCCATTGTTCTTGCCCCACTCACTGAAGCTTGGAGAAAGCCTTGGCCCCAGGCCTATTTCTCCTATTCAAATGTCTACCTTGTCCTACCTTATCTTAATTTATTACCTCTAGGCGTATTGTATACTGCTTTTAGCGTTCTTCTAAGTTTTGGTCCAGTAGGCAGAACAGAATGAGTCTTAGTAGCACAGGCACGGTAGATGCTGGGGGGGGGCCTATCTTAGTTAACTTTTTTAGGCTTGATTCTCGTTTCAATATATCTACACATTTTCAGTCATCTAAGTGCAAAAGAACTGAGTGATCATAATAAATAGTAGGTAAGGCATCTGTAGCTAATAAAAGACAACGTAGGAAGGATTGGCTTCAAGAACTTGTAGAGAAAGCAATTTCAGTGGAATTAAAACATGTAATGACTTAAAGTGACATAGGAAAAAATTGAGTATGGTATTTTTCAGGATTTTTTGTTTGTTTGATTTTTGGTTGTGGTGTTTGTCTTTTTTTTTTTTTTTTGGCCTTCACAGTGGGGTATCTTCTCATAGTACAATTTTTCTACTCGGGCAAATTAAAAAAAGAGTTAAATAAATACGAGGAACATAACACCAAAATAAACTATGAGATGACACGAAATCAGAACAATCAGCCCCTGCCTTCTTTTCACCAGACTCCCAGCTATTAAACCCCATCAGTAATGAAAATGTAATTAAGACACTAAAAGCTATCTAAATAGTGGTTTGATGTTATATATAAAGACATTCAGAAAAAAAATCAAAATTTAATCGTGTCTACACGTCTCATTGCTTATATTTGGTAGCACTTATTCCTCTTCCTTTATTAGTCCTCCTAATATTAGCACATTTTATTTCTTATTGAGAACTTATACCTATAACCTTTGATAAGAGAAAACAAGAGAAGGCATTACAAAACATACCTAAAAATGTCAGTAAAATCATTTTCTCAGTTTTGTCATTAAAAGTAAAGTAAAATTTCTTTAATAAGGATCTTTTTAGGTAGTCATCCAAAAGTTAAGAGTTGAGAAAGTTTGTTCTTAAAGAGTAAACTTTTCCTTTAACTTTTCTTTCAATATCACAGGAAAGGAAGGAAGAAGGTAATTATTATAATAAAATAATGGAATTAATATTAAGAAAAAATCAGTTATGATGGACAAATAATAAATTGATATCAAATAAGCAATGAAGTTCTTTGCAGAATGAATGGAAATTGTTTGACATATTGATAGGAGAAGAAGCAGATGAGCCTCACAGAATGAAATGTATTTGGATTCTATTACAGAATTAAATACATTTTATAACAGCATATTTACAAAATGTATTTTGACCAAATATTCACTAAATTGTTTCTCAATCCTGATGTCTCTGACAGGAATTAAATTAATTTTGTTCTACCTACAGTGTTCAAAAATATGGAAACAACTTGTCCATGTAGAATGATTCACTGATTTGAATCAAGTATTCTTAATTTGTCTTTCATAATTCAGCCAGCAATAATTCAAACTTGTTTAGAACAGAAATTGATTGAAAGATTGTAAACTGGAGCAGAATATAAGTTTGAGGGAAAGCCTTCAGTAATGTATTACTAAGATTTCTGCTGTCTTTTTCCAATACAGTTCCAGTGAGTGAATGACTGTTTCCCCGCTGAAACAGACCCACTGAAAGGGGGAGATCAAGGTTTGTCTCCAGTCTTACTGATCTGGGGTCTTAACCACCAGTTACACAGGTAGTGACACAGATAGTGTGATGAATAAATGTACTTCCACATTTTTCAATCATACCAAGTGAACCTAAAAATTTCTTCAGTGGTCAATTCTGCCTTTTACTGAAAGGACTAATATGACATCTTCAAAATCTGTACGTAAGGCCAGCTCTTCAGCTGTCATAAGCTCATTATTCCTGTTGATTTTGTCTTAGCTCTGCCAATTTATGATAATTATCTGTCCCTATCAAAGGCAAAGCTGAAAGTAAAAATCCACCCCATGAAGAATGTATAAGTGTGTACATGTATGTACATACCTTTATATACGCTTATAGACAAGAATAATCACATATGCGCATACATGTACATGCATTTAAAAGCATCATTCAAAGCAGCTGCAATATTTAAAGATTTATTTGGTATTTCTGATGAGTACTAGAAAAGAAAACAAGTTCCAGGAGATTTCACTATTTATGAATTAGAGATGATGCATAAAATTCAGTGCATGCGATGCTGTGCAGTCCTCTACCTAGAAGGTACGGCACTCACTCTGAAGTCACAGCATCACAAAACTTTGCATTGTAGGTGGCTCAGAAGGGCAACGTGAAGAACAGATAAACTGTATATACCATGGACTGTCTGATCAGAAGTGTAAAGAACAGTGGTGCTCTAAAACCCCACCCTGACAGTAAGGTTTGATAAGAGAGCTAATTTAATCTTTCTGCTAGCAAAAGAGACCAAAGGGTTAAACACACGACAAGGGTGCTTGGGCATTTTAGAAGTAGTTTGCAGTTTGTATAACTATGCTGTTGTCAGAAATGCTTCCAGTTCAGGCTTGTAGATGAGTATATCTGGCCTTGATCTGCTACCTGGAATTTTCTGTGGAGGGCAAGAAGTGAAGAGAGCTTGGTATTTGCTGTATTGCTGAAGCAAGAGAGATGGCGAGACTATTTCACAACTACTATATCGCCCAGAAAGCAGACTTCTGCTTTCGTTGTTCCCCTTCTGATTTCTCTGTCTCTCTGTCTCTCTGTCTCTGTCTCTGTCTCTGTATCTGTCTCTCTCTCTCTCTCTCTCTCTCTCATCTGCCATTTCGTGCTTTCAGGAGAATTTTAGGAAACCTCTTCTTTTTCTCTCTGCTCAGTGTAAAAATCAGTGGCAGAAACTAGAAAACTCCCTGACTATTATATACCAATTCTTTTCCATCTTTCATTATTTTAATCTTGCCATTTCAACTTTTTCATGTATAAGATATTATTTATCACCAGCTCAACTGGCCAGTGTATGTTCTGTCTAATACTCAATAGATAAACAATAATTTTAGGCATTTCCACAGGATATCTGGATGTGTTTTCAGGTTGGTAGCAGCAAGCTGCTGAATGTCCAAGCATCCTGGACTGACAGCTACTGTGAATGTACGTACTGACTCACAACATATGCTGAGCAGCTAGTCTGGTGTATTCTGGCCCTGAATTTGCTGTGCTCGTGTTTCAATGAAATACAGCTCTGCTCAGGAAATCTTGGGATTAAATCTGGAACAACCACCTTAATTTCAAATGTTGGAAAGTATTTCTTAAGCTGTATTTTCTTCCTTCTCTAGGCTGAAGCCAAAGTCTGGTTGTTTAGCCTGGAGAAGAGGAGGCTCAGGGGAGACCTCATCACTCCCTACAACTACCTGAAAGGAGGTTGTAACTAGATGGACGTCAGTCTCTTCTCCCAGGCAACCAGCAGTAGGACAAGAGAGCATGGTCTTAAGCTCTGCCAGGGGAAGTTTAGGTTGGATATTAGGAAGAAATTTTTTACAGAGACTAATCAGATGTTGGAATGGGCTGCTCAGGGAGGTGGTGGATTCACTGTCCCTGGAGGTTTTTAAGATGAGACTGGATGTGGCACCTAGTGCCATGGTCTAGTAACCACGGTGGTGTTGGATCAAGGGTTGGACTTGATGATCTGAGGTCTTTTCCAATCTGGTTAATTCTGTGATTCTATGATTCTAAGTAGTGGTCCCTAAAGCAATAACCAAAGGCTATAGGACACCATGGATAGCATCAAAGAGATAACTTTCTTCACAAATAAATGCAGTACATTAATTCCAAAATTAATATGGCTGCATTGCTTATGATATGTAAACTAACTTGACTAGGTCTGTGCTGATCTCTGTAGTGGGACACAGATGTATTCTGCATATGGTGAGCTGTAGAAACACAATTAAGTTTAAAGACTTCTGTTACATTATGAATCCATCGAGAGACAGAATATGCAGAAATAGATTACTGTTGTACTTGTATTATCTTTCCCTGAAGTTCTGTCTAAACATATATGAGTACACACATTTCAAGATTAAGAATTACATCAGAAAATATATGGGAACATAAGTCCAAAATAAGAGTTAAAAGTATTAGAAATGAAATTAGGTTCCTTATTTCAATACCAATTTTGGAGTAAATTCCCTAACTTCTTGTCATTTGCTGCAAATATTTCCCAGAAATATTCTGAAGGAACTTCCATAATTTGAATATACCATCCAATAATTTGTCCAATTATGCCAAATATCTGATTCAATTCAGTGAAATTTACATGGAAGCCCAAAAAAATCCCCCAACAAAACCTGCATTTTGGTAAGATTTCTACCTTAAGATCAAAATATTTATGTACACTGAGTTTTTTGGATAGTATTTTTGGAATGTAGCTTCCCATTAGAAAAGAAATTCAGCTGATGTTATCTCTATTAATTTCCCATATAACATGCTGATTTTATACTACTGTATTATGATGTCCCTTTTAATTCTTTATACAACTTCATACTGTGAGTTTTAATGGGTTTTCAGAGCATTACTTTTTCTTTCCCTTCTAAGCAGAACTTGTATTTACTAAAAGGTTTGTTTATGGGTTCTTCCTTCAGTGTTTCCAGCTGTGTCATAGTTTATCAAATTATACCAAAGGTCATTAATATATTTTGCTTGTTTACTATCTGCTGTAAGTCTACAGACATTTAGTTTTAATATTTGTTTTTGAAAACCTGTTCTCCTTTCTTTATTTCCTGCTGTGTATGTGAGCAACTGAATATTTTAAATGAAAGCTGTTGAAATAATGAGGGAGTTTCTTCTACTTTTAAGTTACCACTCTGAAAGTATTGTCTTTAACTCTGGAAATGTTCCTAGAACTTGAATATTCCCTAATAAAAGTACTAAAGTCTTTTACTGTTACTAACATTCCTTACATTTCTGCCAAATTGTTTTAGAAAAATTATTAAATATGCAGCCTTATTATCTACAAAATAATCTGGTGTCTTGTGTCTGGGGAGTTTGCTGATATAAGGAAGGATTAGAAGAGAAAAGAAGGGAGTTAAAAGTTATTTCTGGAAAGGATTATTTTGGGAGAAATTTGAATTTACTACAGTAAATACTTCTGGAACATGAAATTACAGAAAACAATTCTTTTCTGCTTTTGAAGAGGCAACTAATGTACAGAAATGCTATGACCTTTCTCATCTTGCCTGCTTTTTATTTGAGGAGAACACCCAGATGTTCTCTGGTATTTAAAACTTAGAAAATGATGGAGTTGCTTGAATGGTTTCTCAAAAGTCTGCATTAAAAGATTGTTTTAGTTGATGCATTATTTCCTTTTCCCTGAAATAAAATTGAATGTGAAGCAATTATTTAAATTTCTGTTTCAGAAGATTGTTTAAAAAATAAATCTGATCATCAGATAAAAGGAAAGCTATATCACAGAGAGATTCTTGTTACTTTTACATCTGGCAAGAGAGAGGTTTTTCATCTTTAAGAGATCTACCACAGCTGTTGCCTAAACATACTCAGTTTTAGGAAGCCATTTTCTGCTCTCAAAACACAGTATAAATTAGAAGGTAACCCTTGTCCTGAAACTCTGATGCCAATGGCAGTTTTCCTACTAAGTTTCAAAAGTCCAAACCAGGGAAAAAAAAAAAAATAGCAGCTCTTATATGGCAACTATATCTGTTTCCTATTGACCTGGACAGAAATAACCCATATGATGAGAGGCTTTGTAATGTAATCCATTATTAATATTCTGAATAATTCAATCAATTTTAAATATTTGATTGTTTGCTTCTCATGTAATATGCATGATACCTTCCTATGGAAAATTATCAATATTCTAGATGCTAGTAAACATTAAGATTTTTTTATTAATAATCTACCAGTAATGCTTTCAATATTTAGCAATGAAATTTAATTCTATTTTTAGCAAAGTCTTAGATAACTCCAGCCTACGATCAACACAAAAACAGAATGAAAATTATCAACACTGTAAATATGACACGGGAAACTGTCTTAAAGATAATTAAGAAGATGTCTAGATCTGGAGGGAAGTAGAAAGAAAGAAAAGTCTAGCAAAAAAAAAAAGTGTTTTTTTCGCATTGTAATTTTGAATGGAAAACAAATTTAAGAAAGAAAACTTGTTGTCTTTCAGCTCTGTCTTTCAGCTCTGTTTGCAGCTGTATCTCTAAAAGAGCAAATTCCCAAGTGGTGTTTACAACAGGCCATCTACAGATGAACAAATCTGGATTTCAGAATGTAAGCTATTAAAGCTTCTCATTATATCAAAGACTGAAAAATTAATTAATCTTCAAATGAAGTCAGAATACAGGAACATATTTACCCATGGCTTGCAGTGTCCAGTCCAAGTGTTCAGCTACCCTTGTATTTAGGAGGGACACCACCTGTTTCTACTGATGTAAGCTAGATTTTATCTTTCTGGAGTCCAGTAAACCCTCTTATAAATTACAAATGTTCTACCTTAAATCAAACATAGATTATAGTTTTTCTTCCTTTTTAAAGATACTCTGCAAAGAAAGACTCGTACTATATACCAACCAACATCATTTCAATCAATTGCAACAAGAAATTAATTTATTTATTCATCACCTATACTATTTATTTTTGTCAAACACAAAGTCAAATGAGAGGATTCTGACTACTACTAATGTTAACCAAATTAGTCTAGAGAGAACAAATAATAGGAAAAATAGCTGAGTTACTGACTGGGCACAGAAAAGACATTTGAAATACCACTGAGAGAAATTTATTTCAAAGAATTCATTTATGAAACAGTGAGTACATTAGCAACTACCTGCTGCCAAAGGATTATCAGAATAAATAGGATCTGAAGTCTGATTGGCTTTGTGTGTTTCTTAATTCCACTTTTGTTGTTGGAAATGTAAACTAAATCACCTCAACAACACAAAAAGAAAACAATATAGTCAGTATTTTGTCACACCACAGCAAAGCACCACAATCCAAACCATGTATAAATATAATGTTCATGTGCAAATATAAGCCCAGTAGATTCAGAAGAAACTCTGTGCAGGGAGGAAACTTATGCTAAAAACTGTGGGAAAGAATTCAGGATAGTTTTGATTTGGGGTTTTTTTTTGGTTTGGGTTTTGGGTTTTTTTTTAATGTTTGCTTTATTCGCAGTAATGTATAAATTTTCTTTTCAAAATGAACATTCTGGATTTTGTTTAAGTTAAATCCTATTCATTGGAAAATAATACCCAATGAAGATATGCAAATAAACTCATTCACATGCAAAAGATCTTTTACACTAGTTATTTTTAATTCTTGCAATTGTACTTTTTCCCTACACAATCATATAGCTCTGCAGATAGATCCTGAAAAGCATTGGTTCAATCTATCATATGATAGACTCTAATGTAATTTTTTTAAAAATCATATATCTTAATGGATCTGTGATATATAGTACTGTGCATCTTAAATAAAGCTTCTAAAACAAAACACTTCTTATAACTGAGAAAAATTATTACATCAACATCTAATTCCCATGACTGCTACTAGCCCATGTTGCTGAGTCCTGTTGGCTTGGCCTGACCTGTACTCACTTATGCAGAAAGTTCCAATCTAGCGATTTTTCCTAAGAAATCATATTTGTTTCTACACAGATTTAATGGGATTTTGCTCTAAGTGAACCAGGCAATATACACAGCTTAAAACAAGTATCACATTATATCTTGAGTAAAAAAAAAAAAAAAAAAAAAAAGGAAGGCAAATTAAATTCAGTTTACTCAGAAAATATATTTCATTACTTGATGACTGTGTCATAATCATGCAATAGAACCAAAACAGACTACTAAGAAATAAAATATTTTGCTATAAGTCTTTAACTTCCATTTAAAGCCTCACACTTTAGTATATTTGTCTCCTTGTTTAGAGACAGAATGTATTGCACATTGATGAATTATGTAAAAAGACTCTCGTAACTCCTACTTAGCAACATGACTCTGAAATTCCTCTCATTTGCTGTGCAAATATATCATACAAATGCATAATACATTCCTATTTTTATACTTCTCTTATTATTGTGATAATTTTTGTGCATCAGACTATAATTATGCTCTTATTTAGATGCATGTTTTACATCTACCGTTGTGACAAATGTTTAAATCCTTGTCTCAATTTGAATTGCGTAGCCTCTAGTTCATTTATATTTTTGGAAGAATTTAGTTTATAAAGTCTGTAGTAAACTAATATGGTATGCATGGAAAATGAATTTGTTCATTCAATTAGAATTTTCTGCTGAGTTGAGCCCTTTATTTTTCACAGAGTTAACCTTCCATTAAAATAAAATATGTGAGAACTAGCCAGCATTTCTGTAAGGCCAACATCAAATATATTTAGAGAGCTCAATGCCAGAAAACTTCAATCAAAATAAAACAAAACCCATGGTTCTGTATTATTTCTTGTTACGTGTCTGGTTTTTAAACAGTGCAGTTGACACTGAATCTACTTTAGGGGATGTTTGAACATTTCATCACATACTTTAAAGATGACTGATATAATATAGCAAGTGCTTCATGAAAGGAACATCCACAACAGAGGTATAGTTAAAACTTTGCTTTTTAATATAAAAAAAGATAAAAATAAGATAAAAAAATAAGATAAAAATAAGATAAAAATAAGATTAACATATGAATTAGTAACCCAACCATAGAAAAGACAGATTTTATATTTTGCTTTTGCTTTTAAAGATTGCTCCCAGAGGTCTAGATTACTCTTACCTAATTTATATACATAAATCTAAACTGTTTACTTCTGAGTCTAGCCTTAGAAATTTCTGTTGTCCATGGGGAAAAATAAGTGTCTTCAACAAACAGAGATATATCATCCTGTGGAAGTACCTGCCTCCATATATTCATATGTTTAATGAAAAGATAATAAAATCTTTAGGCCTGCGTAGGAGAATGAATGCAGCTGTAAGTGACGTTCCTGGGATGATCATCACCTGTCCACCAGCAAGCATCAAATGCAAATGGTACCCGTGATGGAGTAATTACTCGCCAATACCAGTTTATTTCTCATAAAATTTGTAAGAACCATAAAGAGAAAGCAGTGCCCAATGAAATAGCTTTTCAGGAAATTGTCTTGTCTTATTCCTCCTCATGGATATTAAGGAAAAACAAAAACTTGTCACAACAACAAGTACCTAGACCAAAATATAAGCTTTCAGAACTCTGCTGAATTCTTACTTCAATGACTGTGAATAAGGAAGAAGGAGCAGGTTTCAGTTGCAGCTGCACGGGGGCTAGAAAGCACTTTTAGAACTGCTTATGAGAACCAAGGATCTTGATTCTGTGAGAAATTACAGTTCAGATACTAATTCACCTTTTTTAGATCTAAGTTCTGTGGCTTCATATCTAGATTTATTGCATTCCAATAAAATGTAAATAAATTACAATAAAATTCCACAAAACTCAAATAACCAAAAGAAACTTTGGGGTTTTTTTCATTGTAGTTTCTTCTTTAGTTGGAGGAAGAGGTGCTGGGGTTGTGGGAGTGTGTGTACGCAAGTTTGTTGTTCTAGCAGGATCTGAAATGGCTTGTACATGCCTATGAAAGCTCCTAATGAACTGTTCTGCAATCTGATCTTTGCAAAGGCAAAGACTAATGTTCTGAAGAGGAGCACTTCATTAATGGAAACTCCCAAAAGACATGGACATGGAGTTTGTTTGTGAAGATCCAATTTCAGAATCCAGGTTTAAATTTGCACCCCCTAAAAGGTTCAGGAAGATCAGATGACATTCTGTATTAATACATGTCTGAATTATATCATTTTTGTGGGTCATCCACCACTTCTGTTTTCAAAATACTAAGTTCTCTTTTTCCTCATAACTCAGTTGCAGCTTGTAGGAGTAGTTGAGGTGTGAGCTATAAAATCTTCCAACTGTCTTAAACTGTTTCTAGGTACTGTATTAATGCAAATAAAAATAATGAAGAGCAGCAAAGCTGAGTTAGGCTGAAGACTTAAAATTAATATCTCTGGCTTTGTAAGAAAGTCTAAACTGGTGATCTCTGCTAAATGGCTCAGAACTGCTATAGGATCTTTTACGGCAAGAGCAGGAGCATGAAATACAATGACATCACCTGAAACAGATTAGGGATAATGACAAAGTACAACAAAGTGTAAAAACTGTGTTCAACCACTTCTTTATAAATGTAGTGCATTTACAATTTAGAATATGTCACAACTCACATGAAGTTAATAAAAAGAAACAAAATTAAATATCCTAATTGTTTCCAAATTAAATTAGCATCACAGTCAATTCAAATAACAACTCTATATGTCAGGGGAGGGGACTTGTCTTTCACTTACTTCTGGAACATGTCGCTGGAGCAAGGTGTAGACATCTTGTCTATGGAGCAGACCTACAGTTTATTTCTTTTCCTTCTGATTTAGAGCCCTTTAAAGAAAGTGATCAGCATTGACTTCAGTGAAACCTACAAATACTCAAAATAGTTCAGATTAAGTTCAAAGAGGTCAATGGAGAAAGGGGAAATTCATCAAAAATTAAAACCAATTCCAATTTAAAAAATATGTTTAAAATGTCACAAACACATTAGAACTTCAGAATATTTCTAATGAACTATCTTGATTCTGCAAAAGTATTTATTTTCTTAAAGTTGATGTTCTCCTTTATTTTTTTTTTATAGAAGTAGGAAATTTTGTATGGAGACTTAGGAAAAAACTTAAGTATCTTCGGTTGAAGAATCCACAAGAATTTGAGTAATTTTAGAAACAATTTAATAATTTAAACATAGTTTATGATACTAAAATTTTTGTCTTAAATTCTTATTTAGACCTTTTTTTGGTTCCAGTTCAAACATCTATTTGTTTTCTTATTTTTAATGAGCCAGCTTCAAAAAAAAAGAGAGAAAAATTGTCAATGCAAAGGAATTACAAAAACCAATTCTATTCAGAAGTTACATAGCACAGGAAGATTCGTATCCATGAAGTTTACGTCTGAGCTTCTGTTCCTAACCTAAAGTCTTCTTTATGGCTCTTGAACCATATATTTTGAAATATATGTAAATTCTACCATTCTTTTTGGCCACTTTCATTATCAGATGATTGCTTCTCAACACTTGACAATAAAAAGATTAATTTTTATATTAACCCTGTAACTTACCTTGTTGCAGAAGTAAATATGCAAAGCACTCACTATCTGCATATACTGCAGTGTTGAAACCATGAAAAGTGTTTTTACTCTAATGGAAATTATTTCTAAATCACTCCTAGGAGTGCTAAGATAAATGTGGCATTCAGATTTCAGTGTGTCCAAATGCCTGCTTAAAGGTGTGAGACAACACTGGCCAACCTGGAGATATCTAAATAATCTCTCATCTATACCGGGAAAACTCCTGAAGAAATAGGCAAGGAAACAAACAAACAAAACAAAAAAAAACCAAACCAACCAATAAAAATACTAATAATAATTAAAAAAACAAACAAGGCAAAATACAAAAATACGTTTATCCAGAAAAAAAAAGAGAAAGATATATATGGACAAGCAAGATTGTTGGACTGTATATCTCTTTGAAGAAACATGCAGTACCAAGGGAACACAAAGCTACAATTTATTCCAGCTCTGTGGGGAAAGAAAATATTTATAGAAGTGCACAAAACAAAAGTCTTGGGGTTTTGAACTTTTCACAGAATCACAGAATACTCAAGGTTGAATGAGACTTCTGGATGTCATCTTGTCCACTCCCCTTTCTCAAGAAGGACCAGCTTGACCCAGTTGTCTATGTCTGTGTCTAGATGAATTTTAATATCTCCAAGGATGGGACACTATAATCTGACAACTTGTTCCAGTGTTCAGCTACTCTCACAGTAAAAAATGTTTTCTGATATTTAGAGGGAACCTCCTGTGTTTCAGTTTGTGCCCATTGCCTCAGCCACCATGAAAAGAACCTGGCTCCATCCTCTGCACCCCCCTTTCTGGATTTATAAACATTAATGAGATCCCACTGAGTCTTCTTTACTGCAGGCTGAACAGTCCCATCAGCTCTCTCAGTCTTTGCTTATATTTGAATGCCCTTTCTACAGAGAGTCCACAGGCTATAAACTTATTGGGTGGAGATTTTTGCTTTGGTTTTTGTTTGTTTTTTTGACTGTTTGCATTTGGTTTGGAGTTGTTTTTTGTTGATGAGTTTGGGTTTGGGATTTTTTAGGAATGAATTGTGTATATGCTCTAAACAGTATTTTAAAGTATCTTTGACTACCTTTGATTTAGGTCTTCAATATGAAGAAAATCCACTCCAGTATGAATCTTAAAATTAAAACAAAACCACCTTTTATATCGTGGATCTTTCAGTTATGAATGGCAAATCTGTCACCATCTAAGACAGACTCTTTATTTTTATAAAAGAAGCAACATTTTAAATCTGACTTCATGAGATCTCATCATTTTAAAAGACGATAGCACTCAAAATACATTTAACCGGTAATTCTGTCTTATGAGTATGAAATAATGGGTAAATTCTAGAACTACTCTAAACAGCATTTTTTTCAGAGTTGGACTTCTTTCAAGTAACTACGGTGGATCAGATACATCTTTTAAACTTACTAGCTGACTTTACACAGACGGTGAGAAATCTCAGTTCCTACTAACCTCAGTAGAATCATCATTTCATCCATCCTGTTTTGGGCTTTTTTTAGCAGGTTTTTTGTTTGTGTGTGGGGGTATTGGGTTATTAGTTAGTTAGTTATTTTGGATTCTTTTGTGTTTCTTTTTCACAGGAGTTGACTTTGTTTTGCTTTATCTGTAGGTATTAGCCCTGAAATCAGGCATTTATTGCTAATATCTTCAAAACAGGGATTCACGAATTAGATTCTAATTTGGAGGTTAAAGTTTTTGAAACCAAGTCCATAAACAATTTCTTCTTCAGTGTATTTTTAAAAACTCATATATAATATTTAATTTTACTTTGAAAGAGTTATATGAAATAAAATTTAGTAGGATGGCTTTTCTTATACACTTGTTACAACAGAGTTTTTGCAAAGTCATCTAATTTAGGTAGTGAAAAGCAATTAATCTGAACTTTTTCCTCTTTAACACTACCTTTTGGGCTTTCATCTTCTTCTGAAATCTTATAACAAATTAAAGAAATTAATGCAATATAGTAGTGCAGATTTCTCCCTGAGAAACAAGATGAACAATTGTGTAGGTGTTTTGGGGATAAAAAGGGAGTAAAATCTATTTTAACAAATCTCACCCCGCTCTGTTAAAGTCTAAGTATGTAAATTGGCTAATGTAACAGCTTTTTGGTACAATATAGCCTTCAAAATACTGCCTGTACAGTCATCAAAAAAAAGATACTTACCCAATGATTTTTTTTTTAATAAGTGGATCTGTATGGCTTATATAGATTCCAAGGTGAACCAAAGAAAAATTATATGCATAAACAATAAGCTATCCAGATGGTCCATCAACAGTTAATTAAGTGGCAAACACAGAAGTATCTCTGATGCTGCCAAAAAACTGCCTGCAGAGTCTGCCATGGGCTCAAATTTAGATTGCTGGAGGAAAATCTTCTGTAGATTGGCATCGGTCTCTTGTGATGCTCATCTGAAAAGCAGACAGAGTAAATTTCACAAGCTACATTTGAAAATGAAAACAAGAGTAAGGGAAGTGCTGTCTGAACATATTGCTAATAATGGGATATGAGTTTGTCATGCTCATGTTGCCAAAGTAAATTCAGACCAGAGTAGTAGAGACCAAAGGGGACCAGCAGCTGTTACCTGCACTCCATGTGAAACAGTATGGTAGCCTCTGAGTCTGCATCCATTTCTGGTACTCATCAAAAGAGGGTACAATTCTTTTCATCACACCTGCAGTTAAAGAGTTGAATGAACATGTGACTCTGCCATCCACCTATTCCTTGGGACAGTCTCTCCAGTGGAAGAGCAGTGGGTTACATGTTGAAGCTTTTACCTTTGCATTTCTTGAGAGTCCTTCACTGCTAAACCCTCTAGAATAGTGTTCTAATATTTGTTGTTAAAAGAGATCAAAGTAAGTTTTTGGACAGTAGAAGTAAGCTTAGGAAATATATTTCAGATAAATATTAGATCTTTGCAATAATTTTTTTCCACTGAAAGTACCACTGCTTCTCCAAGTCATGTAATTTCAGTGCCAATAAGAAAGCTGAAAAAAATAGCTTTCCATGCTCCCAAATGTAAATCTACCCAATAGTTGTTACTTCAGAGCAATTATTAGATTTTCAGTTTGACTCAGATTCATGGATAAAACCAGTAAAAATTGCTTAGGCAAGTGAGAAGACATGAATTGGTTAATAAGTGAATTAGGGATTCTGCCTTTGAAATTTGTTTCACATAAAAGAGTAACAGTCATGAATATTTTAAAAGCAAGAACTCTTTAGGCTTCTTTAAATATTAATTTAGCAAAGAGACAACATTAAATATCAGTTAGGAATATATAGTGTTTCAAGTATTAGGTTGCGAAACTACAAAACCAAACCAAACCCATTGATATGAAATAGCTTGTCATTTGTCATATTTTGTCATTTACTTTTTATGCATATCCAATCAGATATTAAATATTTGTGTCTACATTTTTTTCCTAGAAACTCCTTGTTTCTCAAGGATTTATTTTGTTATGTAATCTTAGAGAAATTAATTGAAAAGACCAAAAAAAAGACAGAAGGCTGAAGGTCTGAGACCAAATCACCCTTTCAATTAAGTTATGGAATCACTGAAAAAAAAAAAAAAGGCATGAAATGGACCACAGGTCTTTCAAAAACAAAAGTAAAACAGCTTAAGGCACTTAATTTTGATCACAAATTTAAATGAGAGAATCAACTCAAGATTCTAATATTGTAAAATGTAAAACCATCCATGATCCTGATTCCCAAAAGTTTCAAGGTGTGCAAAATCAGCTGGTGTCCCAATGCAATAGAGGTATGTTCAGAAATCCAAATAGATACTGTTGTTCTTCAGTCAGAAAAATATGCTTCCACTCTGTTTACTGCTTCTGTGTCTGAGGAAACTCATAGAGGCAATGAACATCTTCTTAAGAAAACCACAGTATTGCCTACAATACAAAAGGAAACAAATATGCCCCAAAACAGCATTAAAAAAAAAAAAATCTTCCATTCAAAATGCAGTTGTACACGGAGTTTCAGCTGTTTCCAGCAGGAAATCTTTTATACATGGCACTTTTTCACCTTCAGCTTGGATAATCCAGGGAAAGATATTTGCTCTACTTGTAATAAGTGTATACTCACAAACCTAGAGCCTGTGTTGGCACACCTGTTCTTAGTTTCCATCTGCAAGTACTGCAGCCAATGTATTCCAGTGATTGCAGCCAAATTAAAACAAATAAAAATCTGTGAAGCCACTGATACTATTAGACACTGTACATCATTCTACATTATTTTTTTTCTTATTATTCTTTTATTTCACTGTAGAACAAGAGGAAATTTAAAACCAATAACAACTACAGAACTTGCATACATATCTACACTCTGCATTTATTTTCTCCAAAGTCAAACTTCACAGTTATCACAGTTGAAAAAAACAAGGTAGACCCTTTTGCAGATAAAGTATGCTTTTTCCTGATAAAAACTAATTCAACTAGAATATGAATTAACAGAGGAAGAACTGCTAACACAGGGATTGACACAGCTAATACTGAGGCTCAAATACCTAATGAAGACCAAAAAATGAACTATGAAGCACATTATCTTTCTCAGTTCTGACCATCCTGCATGTTCAAGCCCAAAAAACAAATAAGTTTTTAAAAATTAAACTAATATTAAATTTAATTATATAGATAATAAATTATTTCATTTTTATTGGCTTTGAATTGGGTTCAATTTATTTATTTTGAAAATTAGAAATTATTTGATTTGATTACCTATTATACTAAAGTTCTTTTTTTGGGGATGTTGAATTCACAGGACTACACACCATTTGATGACTCAGCCAGTCCTCCAGCAAGTAACTGGAAAGAATTACTAAGCCAATACTGAAAGCATTTACTCAGAGACTAAGTTTTAAAAAGAGCATGAATGGGTACATTGATGAAATACAACATGAGAAGCAGTAAGCTCCCCTGATTTTTTTTTCCTACCTGCATTGTCATTCTGGATGAATGAAATATCTTAATGAGAATTTTTGTTTGTTTGCTTGCTTACTTTTATGTTTGCACATGTTTAGATTAAATAGCTTTTTTTTTTTCTAAATAGTCATTTTTCCTTGATGTGAAAAGTTTGGTCCTCATACATAGTTGCTGGTGCTCTTACACAACCTTTAATTCTTACGAGAGTATGCATCTCTGCAATTAATTTTAGAAATTTCTTGAAATTCCCCAGTGGCAATTAAAAATCTCTGAGGTATATGGATGCTTTCACATGGTTTGTCTTTTCATTTTTCTGTCATGTGCTTAATTTGCACCTCAGAATCATCAATGGTCAGCACAGAGGAGAATAGGAACCATGAAACCGCTCTTCACTCAGCAGTGAGAACTTTAAACAGGAAGGGAAGGAATGTTTGCAATATCACTCCTGCTTATATAGTAATTCAGTATTTCAATACTGTCTTGTTTGCTAAACTCACATAAGATATGGACCCATCAATAACCTGCGTATCATGAATTCAGTGTTATCTAGAATGTCAGAAAACATTGTGGTTGAATTGAGAAGGAATAACTTTTGTAGTTTAAAACCAACAAAACAACAAAGAACAGCAATACAATGCTGATAAGATATGAGTAATATATGCTGATTGGTACACTAATGTTGCAGCTTTGCCTTGAATATTGTGTGTGGTTCGGTCACTGCAACATAAGAAAGATATTAAGCTGTTAGAGAGTCTCTAAAGGAGGGCAACAAAGGGACTTGAGGGGAAGCCATATGAGGAGCATCTGAGGTCCCTTGGTCTGTTCAGGCTGGAGAAAAGGAGATTGAGGGGAGATCTCATTGCAGTTATAACTTCCTCATGAGAGGAACAGGACGGGCAGACACTGATATCTTTTCTGTGGTGACCAGTGACAGGACCTGAGGGAATGGCCTGAAGTTGTCGGGGGAGGTTAGGTTGGATACTAGAAAAAGAGTCTTCACCCAGAGGAGGGTTGGGCGCTAGAACAGGTTCCCCAGGGAAGTGGTCACAGCACAAAACCTGGCAGAGTTCAAGAAGCATTTGAATGATACTCTCAGGCACATGGTGTGACTCTTGGGGATGGTCCTGTGCAGGGCTAAGAGCTGAACTTGATGATCCTTGTGGGTCATCCAACTCAGCATATTCTTGTGATTCTATGATTCTGTTGCTAATAAACCCTTTGCCTCTGGCCTGCACAACATATGGTGAATTAAGCCATTTCTTTGGCTTCCTGCACTTCAGAGCATTTGCAGAGCAATTTGCTTGGCCAGGGCTTTTGCTGGCTGAGAGGGGCAGCAGTGACTTACAGCTGCTGCATCTGCCCTTCCACAAGCTTGGCAGAAAGCTTCAAAGGGTCTTGTCTGACAAAATTATACAGACTAAAAATATTGTATTGAGGAGATGTAAGAGAAGACGAGTGAGGTTATTACAATGAAAAAAAAGAGAAGTCTTGGGAACCTGCTATTAAAAAAAAAAAAAATTAAAATTTTAGAAGCTCAAATGCCTTTCATTGCTCCCCCATGTGTCAACTAATGGGAGACTGCCAATATATTGTAATGCTCCACAGTTCCCACTCCTTATCCTGCATCCTAATGCTATCAACAGGCTAGGAGCATGCTTGAAAGCTGTGTGAGAAGACAGTGTTGCCCTCCATCAGCTCCTTCACTCACCTCCGCCCATGTCATTTACCTCACTATATGATCCAGACACCCTTGATGAAACAAATGCTCTCTGGCTCTTAATATCACATCAGTAATTCTATGGAGTTAAAAAAGGGTGTTCTAATAAGATTTATTTTTCTCCTCATCAAATTAAATTTATGGTTGAAGAGAAAATTGTAATTGTGACAGACTGGGTTGTGAGGGTTAGAAATCATTGGCAATTTTGCCTTAATCCAGCTTTCGTTCCCAAATCAGATTCTTAGATGTGTGCTCCCTCGCTTTTGTAGAGCTAATATGTTTGCAGGGTTGTTGTTTTTCTTTCTTTTTTTTTGTATTTTTTTTCTGAGAAGTTATTTTATTTTACTTGTGTGCTGCTTAATGGAAATGCATCAAATTCTTAGCAGAGGCAGTCACTGAATAAAACAAAGGTCTAAATGCTAATATGAATAATGAAGAAATTGCTAAGGCATAATGAAATAAATTATATTTTATTAAAATCTCCCTACTGAACAGATATTACGTACAAATATATTTTCTAAAATGAATCAATGTATATTTTCATTCGTGAACAAAAATCTTAAAAAGCCAGTGTTTATTCATGTGTGTATAAAAAAGTGTATCTGGAAGCACTCTTTATTATAAAAAGTCATTTAATTGCAAAGGAGAATAAAAATATTGTCCAGGAAATGAACATGCACATAAAGAATTTGTTTACTTTCAAAGTCATCTGCAAAAATATCCTAGCTTTATGTTAATGTTTGATGTACTTACACTGTTTCGTGTTTATTTCTGACAAAGAATTGCAAATGTGTAATGCTCCTTCTAAATGAAATTAAAAATGTAATATAAAATAAAAAAATAAAATCACTTTGCAATGTGAACATATGAATTTGTAGTTTATTGATTTATCTTGGGACTGCATTTGGGGCATTTCTTCCTCTGCTCTGTGGATTGAGCTGAAAGATATTTAAGTTGACAAAACCAGCATTCAGGGTGAATTTTACATAATTTTAATTAACATTCAAAATTTTTTTTATAGATTATGCTCTTAGACATTTCCTATCTTGCATTTACAGTTCCTCTTGTTGTAAGTGGGAAATAGATTGAGAACTGGAATGGAGAGAAGAACACTAAAACCTACTTTGCACTTTCATTAGTTCAATTTTCGATTCTTTGCTCTTTCCCAGGGTATTAGGAAGGGAAAGATGTCTGACTCGAGTACAGTGGGAGAGAGCCAGACTGGAATGGGAGAAGAAATGAAGATAAGGATAAGGAATCATGGTGGAAGCAGAGATGGTGCCTGAGAATGAGGAAAGGGAAGCCTGGGAATTCAAATCTGAGAGGGAAATGTTGAAGAAAATGGTGAGGTAGTCAGAGAGGGAAGAGAGACTGCCTTTGGATAAGGATTTGAGGAGACTGCCAAGATTAAAATGGTACAACTGGGAGTTATGTGCAGAAAGTCTTGAAATAAGTGAATCTGACAATGTGATACTTCGCACAATGATAATTGTGACTATATCAGCAAAGACAAGGATACAGGCACACTATTCAAGATTAAGCTGAGCAAGTTACAGGCCAACAGCCAAGATGAAGTAATTATCTGTATACACTTCACTAGTATTTTTTCAGGGGGAACATGTAAGCTCATTGAGAAAAAATAACACTTTTTAATCTTAATTTGATAATTTTGTATAAATGCATTTAATTATAAAATAATTTCTACAAAAGTATTTAAATATCATTGATTATTATTTAATCAGAAAAAATGTTTTATTCTAATTTTTGACATTTATTTCTAAGTTTCAAGAGGTAAAAATTACATGTCAAGGCGGGAAATATATAAAATGTGCTTGCTTCCAATCCACTTACTCAAACTTGTTCTAAATTTTTCTCCGATTAGTCTGTATTGCCATGAGTACCTGTATACCTTTTCAACAATATTGAAAAAACTTTTTACCTTTATTGTGACCCTTTTTATTTTAGTTTTGTTACAAGTGTTCATAAAAGGTTTACTAAATATCAAAAAGATCTTTATAAAGCTACTTCTCTACTTTTCAAGATACCAGTCTCAGAAATGTGCTTTTATAAATTAATCTTAAAGAATCTGACTGATATGAGCTTATTCAACAAAGAACAACTTCAAGTAAGGAAGGTGAGTGTTTGGCTACTAATTTTTTTCCACTAGCTTCTGGATTTTATTTCAGAATCAAAAGACATTACTGTTTTTTCACCCATTTATATGTGTATAACACAGGTAATGCGTATTTTTCTTGACTCTGCCTTAGTTGCTGACGGTAGAACCTTCAATTTGGGACCTTTTTCATTAGTTCTTACTGAACAGTCTTTAAAATGTCTAAATGATATGGGCCTTTCTTGGTGTGATCAGCAAATTATTCTCCCAAGCACATTTCTTTAGTTTTGAAGAATAATGATATTTTATACCTATTTTCATTGTTTGGGTTTATTATTATTTCTTGGGTTCATGTTGTCTTGGTATTTAGGTCCATGAAAGAAGGGATTATCCAAAAAATACAGAGGAGTCATCAGTTAGTCTGATCCCTGACATTTTTTAATACTTTATACAAGTGTATGTAGCTAGGTATTGTCCGGGAGAACATTCGAACAGTAATCAGAGGTGTAAACTTAAGAATTAGCTCTAGGGTAATTCTAGAGTTCGGAGCTGATCTAGACTGATCTTCAGATGCTACAGAAAATGAACCTTCATCAAAAAATTAAATCAACATCATGAAAAAATATAAAGACTACTCTTCATTTACAGCCTGATGCAGCACATCTCATATTTAAGTTTAAAAAAATCCACTTAGAAAGCTGAGGGTCTCAAGTTCCCAAATACAACATCAATTATAATCAAAAATAATTCCTTTATATCATGGTTTCTGTGCTAATACATATCTTTGATTTCAAGTTGAAATCACAGAAAAGGTGACCGGTACAATAACTTGTACATTTTATAATTTGCTTTACTGACAATGTAATACATTTCATCAAGGGGTTTTTTTGCTATTTTATATTCAGAATATATTTAGAAAATACACCTTTGAACAGTGGAGTTTGCTTCAGGAATTACTCACTTTTTGCATTGCACTATTCCAAGGTAAATTATCTTTAACAGCACTAAAAAGTGAGAAAACCGGTTTGACAAGCTGTGAGCACATAAGTTTGCAACTGTATTAAGGATCTGATCTGCTTACTCCTCCTAAACAAATAGGCTCTGCTTCCAATTAATTCAAATGGCATATTCCTCAGAAACTATACTTAAGGGAAATATATTGTAATCTCATAAAATACCTGAAGAAGAGAAGGCTCAGTGGTAAACTCATCAATGTCTATGAATATCTAATGGTAAAGTGTAAAGAAGATTGAAACAAACTTTTCAGTGACAAGACAGTGTCCATGGACACAAACTGGAACACAAGAGGTTCTAGTCTGAACATCAAGAAATATATTTTGATGTTGACAGTGACAGCACTGGAATAAGTTGCCCAGGGAGGAGCTTGTAGAATCTTTGTTCTAGGACGTAAAAATAAAAAAAAAAAGGCAAAATATGACACTGTACTGAGCAAGAGGGATTGCCTAAATGATCTCCAGAGACTCCTTCCAACTTCAAGGATTTTGTGATTCTGCCCTTGGATAAAGCTTAGCATCAGCCTTGGATTCTATTTAGCCTGAGGCTGGGGTTAGTATCGATAGACAAAACTTGGAGCGCCAGTTGGTGTGAGGCTGCTGAAAGAAGGCGAAGGCCACAGAAATATTTCTCCTCTATGAAATTGTTCAGGTGGGTCTTGGCTGGAGGTCAGAGGTTAATCCTAGGGTTAGGAATAGGAGAAAGACAAAGCCTGCAGCTCCCCAGAGTGTGTGGCTTGAAAGGGTTTTGACAGAGTTGAAGGGAATGTTCCCCACCTCCAGATCCCCCGGTTCCCGAATAGGGAGCTCACAGCTCAGGAACTCACACACACACAGGATCAGGGCTGGCAGACAAAGAGGGTTTAATTCAAAGGTTCCCGGTTCTTTAAAGGGACATCGGGGGAGGGATTAACAACGAGAGGTGATTGGGGTGATTGGGTAAGGCTCAGGGAGAAGGGCTGACCCACATCCAATAGGAACCCAGGGACCGGGGAAGGACATGGGGGGCAACCAATGAAGCTACATCGGAGGCAGGGCTACAACGGAGGCAGGGCTGCTGCTGTGATGAGCTTGTTTCTCTTCCAATTCTGGTATCGCTGGTTTTCTGCTCGCTCGGCTGAACCTGGGGGCTGCCGGCATGTTCTCTCTTCTTTCCGCTCCTGAAAGCTTATATGATCACCAACAGGGTTTGCCAAGGGAAAGGTTATGATGGAAAAAGATTTATCATCCAAGTACTTTAAGATAACCCCTGGGAGTCCTTGGCTAAAGCTCAGCCCTTGCCTAGATTTGGGGTTAGGGTTGGAGTTGAGTCAAAGCTCCTGTTGATGAGGGACTGCAAAGGCACCACCAAAAGAATCATGTTTTGGCTAAAGATAATATTCTTAATAGCTGGCATGGGGCTGTGTTTTGGGTTTGTGCTGGAACAGTGTTGATGATGCACTGATGTTTTTGTTACTGACAAGCAGTGATTGCACAGGGTTGAGGCCTGTTCTGCTTCTTACCCACCCCCCACAGCAAACAGGCTAAGGATGCACAATGAGTTGGGAGGGGACATAGCTGGGACAGCTGACCCCAACTGACCAGAGGGATGTCCCAGACATATGGACTCATGCTCAACATATAAAGCTGGGGGAAGAAAGAGGAAGAATGGGATGTTCAGAGTGATGGCATTTGTCTTTCCCAGTCATCAGTAGTCATGACAGAGCCCAGCTTTCCTTGGGATTGCTGAACATCAGTCTGTCCATGGGAAGTGGCAAATTTATACAAGAATCAACCCGGCCTTGGCTGTTTTATGTTGATAGTAGTTCTTTTTTGTTAATGAATAAATGTCAAGATAAGCAGAAGTCATTAACATGTGTTGAAAGTGTGGAGGATTTCTGATCAACAGAGTCTGAATATATTTTAATGCAATTTACAATTAATAAATGACTTTGAATTAGTGATAGGAGAAACAGATTATGAAAAAGTTTTGGTAGTCAGTTATTTGTCGTTAAATACCTAATAAAATTGCTGGAGTAGGCATGAGCTTTTTAACTTTAACACTGTACAAGAGACAGGCTTCTCTCCTTACTATGAAAAACTATAAATTGACTGAGAAAAGAGCTTTAAGCATTAAAATTTATTGAATACTGTGAATAGTGGGGGAGCTGTCCAAGCTGTGACAGCAACCATTAATCAAGGAGATCTTGTAGGGAGTCAATCTCATCTGCTCAAACATACCGAAATATCTGGATCTTTGGGAATCCAGAGCTGTATTCAGGACACCGGTATCAGTCCTAGGAAAGACCACAGCATCTCTTAACACTGACAACATAACCTGTGTCAACAGTCATCTTAGGTCCCCTATTATCTGAAGAAAAATCTTTCACAGAGGTGTTTAAGATATAAATGGATATCTTGAGCCTGACTCTGTTAGTTTCTACTAACTGCCATTGATATGGAATGGATATTACTTGTAAGAGGTGGGCTTTTTAACTAAAAACCGTTGCCAAAAGTGAATTGTGTTTGCTCTGGGAATCAGGGCTAGCCCAAACTCTGACAAAAGTGACTGGATTAATACAAAGAGAGACAGATGACAGCTATGTCCTCAAGTTTAAAAATGCCTTCACAGACAAATCGTGTAATCAGAATCACTGTTCACATAGCAATAACAAAGGACTTCACTTTCCTGATCCCTAATGCCCTACTTATTTGTAAACCAGATATTGTTTGAAGTTCTTATTCTTTTTGCAGTGACTGACCTTAAAACATCCTTCAGTGTCAGGGAAATTACTAAACTCAACTTCTCTGAAACTCTTGTTCCTACACACAGTAGTAGGAATGGTTGGGGACAGGAAGGAGTAATGTACAAATGTAGCAGTCACTATGAAATTCCTTTTTTTTGTGCCAAAGTAAAGCTTAGAGTATTATACTGATATAAATTATATAATTAGGAAAAATAATGCTTTCCTTTTGGCAGAAGTTTCTGTATGGTAAATGGGACAAATTCTCCAGCATTTATGGTTTCCACTATAAATAATGAGAACCTGAGGTATTTGTTGACTTACGCTTTTCACTGAAACAGTTTTTCAATAAAAAATTCTATCTCAAATGTCCAAATATTGACAAATACTATTTGTATGACCAGCCATAATATTAAAGCATTTGCACCTTCATAAGAAAATTCTTTTTCTATAGTAAGCTTCACATCTGTCAATCTTATAAACAAGCTAGGGAAGGAAGGCTTTTTGTCCCATACTTAAGCATTTGATGGGTGTCCATAAAAAGTCAATGCGAAGAACTCAGCTGGGTTCATTGATGTGCAGTGATTTTTCCACTGAGAATCAGTATTTATGCATAAAATTCTATTTCCATTTAAAAAAAAAATACAGTTATTTGTGCTATCTCTGATAATTTTTTCTCACTAATCAGCAGAATATCTTCAAAAGTTAAGTTTTATAATTGTATTCAATAACATCAAAATCACACACACACACACGTACACATATATACATATATATGTGGGAACTCATTTTACAGAAGAGCTTTACAACAAGTTTAAGACAGAGGTTATGTAGTTATAATTGTTAAATACTTTGTTATTCGTTCATATATAATCGGTTTGAGCTCTGTTAATGTTGTTATTCCTTATAAGGTCACAATCTCTCTCAGTTACCATGTATGTCCATGTTACCTTCCCCATTTCAAATTTGAAAAAAGCCTCCCTCTCCTCCACCTATCCTTCCCAGGTTTGTAAACTGGTAACTCCTAGTCTTACCTTATTTGGTAGGCTCCGCTTTTCTTCCAGATCCTTCCACAACAAACCTTATAAAAGTGGTCGCCACCATGTAAATAAAGTTCACTCCGCTCCATCTCCGGTGCTATGTGCGTGCGTGTTTTTCCTGCGCCGCTACGTCATCGCGCCCAGAGCTCAGCGAAATGCTGCAACCTGCTAGCTAGCCGGCAAACCCCTCGCTACCTTCCCGGAGCGGACCAAACCCTTCACTTCCCAGCAGGTTGCGACATATATATATATAAAATAATTACATGTTTCTGGTAACTCCCAATTGTGATTCATATATAATATATACTCTGATACTGCAAATGTATCTATCTTAGTCCAAAAAAACTGGATTTCACAAACGTATGAGAACATGGTTGGAAAAGCTCTCACAGGCAACATTCTAGTATGACAGGTACTATGTGATATAATCCCTCTCATAAATATGTCATACTTAAAAAAGATTACAGAGACTGTGAAAATACAAAGTATGAATGGAAAGGTCCAATTGCCAGCATATAAACTGATAAATGTGCCTTCATGGTGCAACAAATTTTATACAGAGTTCATGATTTTCTCTCAGATAAAGTAATTAAATAATTCACGGGGAGAGGAGGGTGTTTAAAATGTTATTCTTGATCTTCAGTTCCCAATCTGGATATCTGGGTTCAAATATCTCCCCAAAAAATATATCTGGTCACAGTACACTCTAAATCAGTATTTTCCTAGCAAAGAAAACAAACAAAAAAACAAACAAACAAACCAACCAACCAAGGACCAAAAAAACCCAAATCACCCCAAAATCTTATAATCCTGTGTTCTTATAGGAGAGATGTTTTAGTTGCATTATGCTCCTAATGAAAGGAATTCTAGAAGAAGGAAAAAGTCACTGTGGCTGGAAGTAAGCTTACATAGCTGAATAAGTGATCTCGATACATATAGGAAAAACCTTCAAGCGGAAGGTATGCACAAATTAAGAAAAGTAAAAAAGTATATAAAACATGACAAGTTACATGTAAGTGTAAATTACAATAATGATAAAAAAAAGTTGTAAGGATTTTCTGAACCGATAAACCCTTTTTTTTTTCTTTTAAAAGTATAACTCATCAGGAACAGAAACTTACTACAGAAGTAAGTAAGAAAGTGGTCTGGTATGCACAGGTGGCTTATCAAAAACCTTTTTCACAAAGTGAATCACAAGTGCTTCAAATGTCCCTAACACTTAGAAGGAAAACAATAGAAAACAGTAGAAGAACATGCGCCATTTCCACCGTGGACAGAGGCTAACAGAATTCCTGCCAGAACCTTTCTAATCAGCTCAAGATATTCATATATGTTCTGGAAAAATATAGTGATGTTAGAAAATTTTTAGATTATAGTACTCATTCAAGATAACCAAACCTCAAGCTCTCTACAAGATACTATAGAAAGTTGTAAAATGACGACCGTGACTCCCGTGATGCTTAGGCTTTGCAGATTAATGTTTGATGGACAGGCTGTCATCTAAATGTTGTGTTTCTATCTATGTAAATTAGAATATTCTACGGCCTCTCATGAGAACTAAAAGAATTTGTCACTGTGGATTCTCACGTTTTCTCCCATTAACACAGGTGTCTGATTAAAAATAAATTTTATTGAGTCCATCTTTGAAGAACAATGTTTCAATCATAGATAACATAATGCAAAAATTCTATGTGCAATAAGACTTTCTACCACTGTCTGAACATACAAATTACCTGATGCTAGTATGTGTTTATCTCTGTTTCTTTGCAACTCCTCTTTTCCCAAAGGCAACTCACAACTGCAATATCCGCTTTCAGTGAAATCTGACAGAAGGATAGACTTCTGAGGTATCATGAGCTCAACAGTTTTATTAAAATAAGTAGCTAAAAGAAGACAAATTGATGAAAGGAAGCATTCACCAGCATTTCAGTCAGGAATTAGCTATTCATTTGGTCAGTCATACTGGATGGTAGCACTCAGAAGGCCAGTAAACATAAGCACATTAAAAAGCCAAAGGGACTGAATATAGCTCCAGAACAATTTGCTACCTCTATTTTGACCTACAGGCAAAGTAGCACTAGTGAAAGATATGAAAAAATTTGAGAGTGTGATGATGCAAGGACATAAGGAAAATCAGGGAAAACCTGGAGGAGCAGAGAGCATGTGAATGAACTTGTGATATTGCAGGGAGATGTCTTTGGAAGTCAGAACGGCCTGGATATGCCATGTCCATAGTTTCTTGAAAGAATTAAGCTTTGTGATTGAATTAGTGGGAGAAGGGTGTATATTACAAGTGGGAGTGGTGGGCACTCGGGAGGAACAACTGGAGGTCACAAAACAAATGCATGCAGAACCACTGTTGGCAGAAAATTTATCTTAGATATATATTTGATTTTAACTGTCTTTAACAAACCGTTCTGGTTCGAGCCAAGAGGGATTAACTTTTGCAGTAGCCAGGAGGGTGCATGGCTGGAACCCAGAGGTTATTCTATACTACCTCACATCATTTTGTGGGGACAGGCAAAGGGCTCCCTTCTGGGTCACCTAGCGTGGCAGAGGAAGGTACTGTCAGGGATTTCCACAAGATGAGGAATCATGTGTGAATCGTTTACCTCTTTTCTTGTACACTCTGTCATTAGTATTATTGTTCTTACGGTTCTTTGTCTTATTTCATTGCTGTTTCCAGTAAACTGATCTCAACCCATGATCTTTACCTTTTATGCTTCCAATTCTCCTCCACTTGGCTGCAGGAGGAAGGGGAGAGAGGAGTGATCAAGTGGTTCATGCTTTGGAGTGTTTCGGTGGGAACAATCAGTTGGGGAATACCATTCCTAAAACACAATACAGACCAAGTAAGAGGGGAAAAAAAACCCAAACAAACCTAAATTTTCTATGAATAAAACAGATAATCACAAACCGAAATGTCATTGAGAAAAATAAAATTTTACAGGTTTTTTTCTAGAAACCAAATACAAGACATAAAATTATGACCTGAAAAATAAGACAAGCTGTTTAGAAGTATAGTTCAATGAGTTGTGTTGAATCAAGCCTTGGCTAGGCTTGTACATTGTTAGGAAGAAAACATTTTGGGTTTGTTTTAGTTTGTTGTGACAGCATATAAATGTTGCTTCTTTAAGCAGTATATCTTTGTCTTCAAGGCACTGCTATTTTCTGAAATGCCGAAGAGGAGTCAGTGATCACCAAGTTTTGAAAAGCTATAAGCATTGTGAGATTTCTTTCAGTATTTTTATTACTAACATTACATTAGTATTGGAAGTAAAAATCAGTGTGACAAGGACACGTTTATGGATGATAAAATACTAGAGGTTATATAGAAGTCTTTTTCAAAAACAGAAATTTTACAGTTCTTACAAGTCTTTGCTTGGAGAGTATACATTTGATATCTTGCATTTTAACTAACAGTATCATATAGCCAAATTAATTTTTTCTTTTTTTAATTTTTTTCAGTTTACCGCAAACTTGTGTTCTTTTATTAACGCTACCATTGTTTGTTATAAATTATGGCCCTACAACTTAACATGATAGATCATTTCTACTCTTCAAAGAAAAATAGTTGTGACTTTGTTGGCACACAGGTGGATGTAAATTAATGACTTGAAAAGAAAGAATCTGAAAATTCTAGATGCTAACAGAAACATGGGAAATTATGTGCAAAATGAAATAGATTTTAAAAAGTCTTGCTGATAATCCTTTTGAAAAAGAGAAAAAATTAGGCATTTCAATGAAAACCAAGGTGCTTGCTTTTGGCACAGCATCACATTTTAATGTGCAAATCTTCCATTGACTCATTTCTCAATTTGAAATAAAAGGTGACCAACTCTTTAAGCACGTGGGATTAAATCAGTCCTTACTGTAAGTAAATTAACAGGAACTCAGGCCATTGGAAATACATTTTTTAAGAGGAATATAAATACAAGAGTTCTTATACATTGTAAGGTGACTATTTATAGTAATGTTTAAGTGATTTTTTAGGGAAAAATATTCATTTTTTAACCCAAAAATGGTTAGCTTGAAATATTTCTGCTTCGTTCTTTTTCTTCCTTGGGAAAAGTGTTCCATTCAACATGATAGACCAGTTAAAGCCCAAATTAAATATTTGGTCCAGGTTTATCCCAAAAGTTTTAGAGATATAATATGAAGAGTAAAGGGCTTTTACATCTGGTTATTCTAGTCAACTAAGGTCTTAATTGCTCTCAGGAGGCAACTTTCTTTCCATTATATTTAGCACAAACCCAGAATGATTAGGATCTTAACATAGGATCCTCAGTTAAGTGCTTCTACTTATCTGGAATGAATCCATAATTTCAGCTTTTTAATCCTCTCTGCTTGAGCTAAAAGAGGGAAGACAGAGTAAATTATACATTTATTAGAAAAGAAAAATTATTTTATCTACCTTCAGTTTCCCCTGTAGCTGGGATATTCACCTTGGACATAATTTCTCTAGGCAAATGTGGAAGTTGAGAATTCAAATCTACCATCTCCTACCTACGTTTTGTCTAGAGCTGCAGTGAATCTCTCTGGCATCTGACATTCACCTTTCGCACAGCTCCTTAGAGTGGTTGAATGATTCCTTTAAGGAATGCAATTGACAAATATCATTCTTTCTAGGTTGCAGTGGTAACTACAGCAAACTACTTTTGTTGACAGTTAATATACCATTCTTGTTACAATTTTTCAATGTGCTGGCTCTTAACTAAGCTGTATGGTGTCTGGGATACAGTTCTATCAATCCTTCCTTATAATGTTCAGTTTTTCCCTTACATAATTAAACATCTGCTTAAGCACTAGAAGGAACTGAGTTATCCCATTTCAGAATTACTTTAACTTACACTGAGAAGTACTGCCAAGAAGTGGAAAATCATTTCAGATCCACTATATTCCTGATGTATCTAAATCAACATATGTCATCTGGCAGGTGCATGTGCTTAAAGATTTTTTTTTTTTGGTCACTTATTTCAGAGGACTAATCAAGACATATGTCTAGCAGGACAACCCTAGGATTAGGTGGGATGTCCTCAAACATTTAAAAAAAAAAGAAAAAGAACATTACAGAGAAATTGTGAGTGGTTTTACATTTAACAAAATCATACCGTAAAAAAGTAAAGGATGTGTTCTAATCAGAACTGTCAAAAGGAAATAGACATCTGAACTCTCAAATTCAACTTAAATTGTTGCTACATAAATCAGACTATTCTATGGCATGTTGTTCTATAGCATGACTGCTATTCAATGACAGGACATTCAGAAGTCCACAAAAATTTTATAAAATAGAGAAGTAGACTACCAGATGAATCAAAGTGTTCCCATGATTTAGAATTACCTCCCTTTCACAAATACTTTTACATTTTCATTAATTAACACTTAGAGAACTGGACCTGCAATGAAAAGACAATTCGGTATTCAGTATGAATAGTATGGTTGGGCTTATTAGTTTTATGAAACCAGCTCTCAGTGAGTCAGTTTGATTAGCACTACACAACGGGAAAGCAAGGCTGAATCATAGGATTCTTTGTTCTGATGTGTTTCCCTGAAAATAAAGACATAATTTAAACTTTTGCAAACACTATCTCCCATTACTAAGAACACTATATTTTGAAAAGCATATTACAATATGATACAGAGAAATAACAAAAAATAGTGATTTTTCTGCTTCGTTTTCCTTGACTGTCAACATATGCAGTAATGCAAAGAAAAAGAAAGTTCAAAAAAAAAACCTTTAAATTTTTGAAAAAAAACTGCTGAAAAATTGTGAGACAAAATTATGTTTCACCTCAGAGACAATAGTTAATTCTATGAGGTCCAGTGACACCTCCACTTTAAACATCATCATGATTTCATGACAGATAGCGGCAAAACACAAGGAAAACAAATTACAGACAATGTTTATTAATTCTTACTGAATCAACATGAAAATTTCAACAAATTTTATCAAGAACTAGAGAGCAGAAATCTAAGAACAGTTCTTATAGAAGTTTTAATCAAATATTTATTTCGGAGTCTTTCCTTATGAAAAAAAAATCAAAGCAAAACAGCCAACTTAGAATATTTAAAAATTACATATTATCTACTCTATGTGTAGGTGCTTCCTCATTCATAGGGGATGCTTTTGAAATGGATACCACAGTGTTATCAATGAACTCCATAATAATCTCTTAGAAAATAAGTAACGACAAATATTGTCATATAGCTTCCTTCACCAAAATGTAACCACAGTTAGGACAGAGCAAATACAAATGCTGTATAAAAGTTTGTAACTTACAGTATTTCATTCACGCTCATCATGAAATATAATATGTAATTTTCATCATATAATATATATTTCTTTTTGACTTTATATCTGTAATTACAGTAAAAGAAGCACTGTGGTGACAGCTGAATCTAACCAAGGAAAAAGCACAAGAAAACTCATATATGAAAACAAATAAAAGCCCTACAAGGCAGTTTGCAGTCATTTTAAGATGAATTTGGTGACCAAAATGACTTTAGTTAATTTTTCCGTTTTTCATGTAAACATTTTTTAGGAATTAAAATAAGGTAATAGAATAGAGCTCACCCAAGTTGAATTCATTTTTATGAGAACATTCACACAGAATCTTCTGGAATTCACTCAAATCCATTGAAAAAGTTTCATTCTACTTTGTTATTTTTAATGGTATTATTTTTAAAACAAAATTTTAATTTTAATTAAACTACTGTAGTTTCTCAAATATCTGCTCTCACCCAGGAAAAGTTTTACTTAAAAAAAATTTCAAAGCTCAGTTAGAATTCTTCACAAAAGTTTATTTTCTCTGTGTATAAAATCAATCAGAAACACTTATTTTATCCAGTTGTTACTGATAAAGGAATAAGTTCAAAGTATTTTGTTTCACTATAGTTAATTTTTTTTAAATTTCTCCATATACTAATTCAATTTCTCTTTACTTCACACTGTCTTTAAATAACACTATGGATGTGCAGATTTGTTAATAAATGTTTATAAGTAATTATATTAAGAAACGATCACGAACTTCAGTCCTTAGCTCCAAACACTTTCCTTCCCATATTTTACAGGAGGTCACTTGGTCTGTTCAGCCTGGAGAAGAGGAGACTGAGGGGAGACCTCATTGCAGTTACAACTTCCTCGTGAGAGGAACAGGAGGGGCAGGCTTCTCTGTGGTGACCAGTGACAGGACCCAAGGGAATGGCCTGAAGTTGTGTCAGGGAGGTTTAGGTTGGATAGTAGAATAAAGTTCTTCACCCAGAGAGTGGCTGGGCACTGGAACAGGCTCCCCAGGTCGCAGCACCAAGCCTGACAGAATTCCAGAAGCATTTGGATGATACTCTCAGGCACATAGTGTGACTCTTGGGGATGGTCCTGTGCAGGGCTAAGAGCTGGACTTGTGGATCCTTGTGGGTCCCTTCCAACTCACCATATTCTGTGGTTCTGTGATATTGAAGTGATAAATTTTTTTTTTAAATCAAAAAAATAATGAATAAATACTAGCTGCTGGCATTATTCGGTACTGTAAATATAAGATAGCATCAACAGAAAAATAATTAGACTCTCACACCTAGGGTAAGTCCAAAGATATACAAAAAAGCCCAGATGTATCTATTTTTTTTAATTTTATGTCTTCTTTTCAATAAATTATGTCCTATTTTACATTTATAGATACACTTCAATGTGTGTATGCCATTAATCAAATCAAAGTTCTTTTTTTAACTGTTGTTGGATAAGATTTTATATGTATGAGATGAGCTTTCCCTCACTGACTCATTAAGTCAAATGGACATAGGATTTTATTGTCTATAAGGAAAAGTAGACAAAATACTGATTATCCTTATGGCCAAGAAATTGATCAAGAAACTGCAAGGTTATACCTGACATGAGCAATAGGCACAGGACACCTTTTGTCTTGGTTTAAGGAAAGCTTTAATGGGTTGCAGGCACTGAATTGTTCTGCTTGATTGAAACTGAAGAACTTCTGCTTATGCCTCAGAACAGAAATTCAGGCATCAGAGGACCTTTGAGGCCAATAAAGCTCTAAAGCTGCTCTTTATTGTGCGTGGAATTTTTACAGTTTGCAGGATGGAGGCCTTAATGATATTTAATGAATAAGCAATAATATAACAACACTGGAATATTAAAAGCCAAATTTTAATTGACCCTGTGCTATGTAGTTTCCCTTTATATGCCATTGTTTTGTTTCTGGTATCATGAGCACTTCACTAAATTTAAAGCGTTCCTTGTATAATTAAATTAGATCTGAAATTTAATAACTGTTTCTGTTTAAAGCCAACAACTACGATATACCTTCTAATTTTTCTCCATGATATTTTCACTTTTGACATTAAATGATATATGACACATCTTGATGATACAGATCTCAAAATCTCTATCACTCTGCTATTTTGTTAGCAGCTAAATATTATAAGAATTAATAAATTTACTGGATTACATGGGAAAATGTATATTTTACTAGAATAGTAGCAACCGTAACGTATTAGAATGAAAACACATCATGCAGAGATTGTCTTAAAAATGCATATTATATTTTTCTTCAGAAACCAGTTTTGCCTCAAGAGCTATTAAAATGAGGTTTAATTTACCCTGATCTTGCAGAATAAAGTCCATGACCGAAAAAATAGGGACTTACGCAAAATTTTGTTTCTAAAACACAGAGGATGACAATTTTTTTTAATCTTATTTTCAGATATGTACAAATTCACTCTTAGAAGCTATTCATGTGTATAATATTTTTGAATTCAGACCAGAGTTTTATACCAGTTGACTGCAGTGATGACTCTGGAATCCTTTCAGAGTGTTGACTGGCTTTTGCCATTATCACAAGAGGACAATTCAGTGATATTGATGCTACAATATGGTTTTTATGGTATTCTTTTTATGGTATTCTCAAAAGGGGCATTGGGAAATGTGAACTTATTCCTACTATCATTCCAGCTGTTTGTCAGAGTTATTTGTGTTGGGACAGCTGAGACTCACACTGAATTCCAAGCTCTAATCAGATTTTTATTTGGTGTTTTCCTTGTAATGAGCAACTGGCTTGCTCATCACAAAACACTCTGTAAATTTGTTCTTTTCAGACTGAAAAATATCTCCCTAGGTATGTGTGTGTGTAAATAAGGCATTCTAATGCTGCTTAAGTTTGTAAATTTGATTTGGGTAACATTCACATGACATGAAGCAGATAGCCAAGTTGATATGGCATATAATGTTTCCAGTTAAATCCACACCAGATGATGAGAGACATGGCAGTGTTCCTAAAACTACTGCCTTTCTCTACAACCTGTTACTATAGTACCAGATAACATTAGTGCTGATAGCTTTCGACCTCTGTGTCATTTTTGCCGATGCACTTCTGTCTCAATACTTTCTAGAAATATTTTAGACAACATACTAATGTGGACTTAATTAATTCCAGTGAATTTTACAAAGGGGATGACAAATTCAATATATATTTTAAAGAATTACATTTCTTGATATTTTTTAAAAAAGCTATTGGGAAAAAACCATATTTAAAGCCTAGAATTCCATCTAAATGGCTGTATCTGCTCCATTCCACCTTTAGAGTAGTGTTCTGGAGAGAGTAGGAAATCAAAAATTCAGAAGAAAAACAAGTAGCAGAACTAATGAAGTTTGGGTCTCTGTAGATTTGTTTTGTGGATGATTGACAAGGGTGCCTGATAAAGTATGAGTGGAGGTTTACCACTCTGGGAATATCTGTAGGTTTTCATTTTGTATTTTACTTTCCTGTATATGAATATAAATGGGACACAGAGAACTCATGAAATAACCTCACTAATAACTCTGCATATCTCTTATGGTTTAATAAAAATTTAGTGGAAGTGACTAGGAAGAGCAAGAAGGGTCATACTTTGGTTGTTTGCAGATAACTTGGACAGCTAACTTGAATTCTAGTTCTTAGCATCTCCAGCCCAACTCAGGACATTTGTTTAAGTAGCAGCTCTTTTTTCTCAAGCAATTAGTTCAGACTGGTTCACTACCTCCTTCTTCGAAGAAAATCTCATGTGCATTAGTTCATCCATACTGCATCAGTACAATTCTCCAGACTACGTGTGATGCCTTAGTGGCCCATTATCATTATAGCTAGTGCTTCTTTTCAATTGTGCTAAAATTAAATCCCCATTCAAAGAGTTTGAAAAATATAAGTCTCTGTCACAGTCCTCAGAGTTCTTTTTCTAGGAGTACAGTGCTGCAGGTATGAGCTACATTTGGAAATCTTGGGACGCTGCCAATAAGACCACAAGTTTTCCTTAAAAAAAAAGGATAATTCACAGACTTAAATTCTACTGAAAAAAGCTGTTTGCACTATTAAGAATACTCTTGACCCCTTTTCAGGGGGATATAGCAGAAGCATGACTAACCTGATACAATATAAATAATGAGATCTGTGACAAAGAAGAGAGAACTATTATTGACACACACAATACTCTAGAATCAGTTAGGTTGTATATCTCTTGTTTTGTACACAGTAGAGAGATAAAGAGAATAAGACTTTTCTCCATGGAATATAAGACTAGAATAGCAGGGTAGAACGGACAAGCAAATGGAAGAAACGGGACAGGGTAGATAAAATTGTGAACAAGCCCAACAAAAACAATAGAATGGTTAACTACAGCCTACCTAATCAGCAGGGTCTGGGCAAAAACTATACAAATAATGCATTTATCTCATTGAAGGATCAAGTTCTTGTTCTTAAACTGACAACGTTTTGACCAAAAGAACCCAACACTTGGTTCCACCCAAAATATTTAAATGAAATAAAATGAGAAACATTTTTTTTCAATTATTAAATTTCATTTTGATTAATTTAAAAATAAAATAACCATTTTAGGAAAAAAATATGATTGGAAGAAAACACTTGCCTTTTTGAAAATACTTCTTTACTTTGACCTGAATATGTGAATATTTACAGTCAGTGCAATACTGGGGTTTTTTTAAGTAAATAGTATATATTTGGGAAGAGTTGAGATGAGAAGCATCAAGAAATGCACTTCACCTGCATAACTAGGATCAAATTACCAGGACTTTTTAAAGTAGGACTGGAAAGCAGAAAGGTGATGACCTTATTGAGTATTTTGTTGTTGCAGTTTTCCTCAGATTAAATATTGAACCTGGTGCAAAAACATTTGCGGAGTTAAAAAGAAAGTAGGTCAGTCAAACTGACATAATTTACAAATAAAAGCAGTAAAGTACTGATACAGTAAAATAAAAAAAATAGAAGGTTTTGAAGATGACAGTGATGACTGCTGTTTTGTGTTTGTTATGGCAAACTAGTGTGGAACTGGTAAAGATATTTTTTTAAGATTATGATACAAGAATATGTAAATATGAGTGGTCGAGTGAAATCAATTAATCTATTTATAGCTTTTAAGAGGTAAAAATACTTCCTAGGTAATATAATCAGAGGACCTGAAAGAAACATTCTGAGTGAATAAATCCAGAGATCAAAATAAGGGACAAGTGTTGTTGAACTTCTCCAGAGATTTTCAGACTCTGTTAATCTTAAATCAGTAATCAGACTATTTTTTACTCTTTTATTAGCACCATAAGTGAAAAAACTTTGTTCCAAGAAACCTGGGAAGAGAAAATTCTTCACATTCTCCTGTTTCTGATAGATAGCAATGAAAACTGCAGGCCTTTAAATGATGTAATGAGAAAAGTAGCACAAATTGATGTGTATACACTCAGAATTTTTAATGTCAAGCATTGGGTAATTAAAACATGACTAGTAATTGGATTAAATTTCATGTTATTCAACACATTTTGGTTCATATCCATATTTACTGTGTGACATAGACTTTTTCCCCTGCCAATAAACAGTAATTAGAAATAAAGAATCATAGTGAAGGAAATGCTGCAGGCCATCATGTGTTCTAATGTCACTTGGTACTCAATACACCAGTATTTCTAAGAATCATGGTCACATAGAATTACAAAATATTTCTTGTGCAGAGACAGTAACTTAGAACCAACTTAGAAAAGAAACAAGGTGGGAGATGTATTACTCTAGTTCAGCTTCCTTTGTGCAGTGTATAGGAAAGTGTATATCAACATAGGAGGCATATGGCTGAAACATGGGTTTAGGTAGAGCCACAACTGGTCAAAGTAAAAGGTTGAAGCAGCATATGCTCTAAAAAGCAGATGAGAAGTATAACACCTGTGAAATAAGAACAGGGAATAATCCTACTTTTTCAGAAACTATTTCTAATGCTTCAGTTTGTTCAGAAGAAACAGGAAAGGCATATTCAGGATACACTAAGAATATCCAAGATAGAAATGTATGTGAGCCAAAGTTATCCAGTAGTGCTACACAGCAGATTTAAGGTGTAGTTTGGCTAAAAGGCAAAACCTTCAGACAGTAAAATAGTGCTGAAAAGTTAAAAGTTGACATTAAATTGCAGTTCCATGGATCAGTCTTTGACAGAGGCAGCTGGATCACCCATTTAATCTCATCAGGCTCTACCCATAGAGCATCCTAAAGAATCAACACATGGGTACGGAACTTTTAAAAAATAAAATAACAGGGAAATACACTAATCTTTTCTTAAATGTAATTTCAGATTGACAGCGATTTTTTTCACGCGTTCCTTTTTCATCTACCTTGCTTTTTTCTTCTGGGGTGTGTCTTCATGTCATACAACTGTGAGGTGAAGAAACAGCACATGTTTTTGTTCGGTGGTAGAGAAGTAAAAGCAGTTTATATAGACAGATTATTTAAAAAATAATTTTTTTTTCCTCTAGGAAAAACTCAGCAAGAACCAAAACCAACATGTAATGCATGTTGCAATACTCACTCTGTGGAAATGCCTGAAATCCCAGGTCCCTTAATCATCCATCAAACATTTGACTTGTGAATGAAAGAATATTAACAGAACTAGTATTTTAATGCTGTTATATGATGACAAAGGGCCCAAAGATGAACAGGAACAGAAAGAAGTTTAAACGATCCATGCTAGAATGCAGATTCTATTCAAATATTTGATCAAATATACGCCTGAATCTGCCCTCAAATATTTATTATAAAGATCAGAATTGATTGGTCACCTTCTTGCTGAGGAAATAACTGAGAAAATTAGGATTATGATGAAAAGAATCAAAGAAGTTAGAGCTTTGTAATGAAAATTGGTATTGGCTAAAGAACTAGAACTAATAATTAAAACACAGAAAAGTAATTTAACTGAAGAGGGAAAGCATAGATAGAGAAAAGCAAAATGAGCCAAAAGGAATGAGTTACAGACAAATAACCAACAGGATTTAAATAAAGAAATGGCATTTCAAGCAAATGAAGGCTTTTCTTATGATCAGCCTTTGGAGAGAGAACAAGAACAAAAGGAAAGAACAATCTCAATAACTCAGCAAAGAAAAACTTTAAGATCTTTTCAAAACAGTAACTCCTCCTCAGAGCATGACCCACATTAAATAAATGTAATTACATTTATCTGCTTGAGGAGTGTAAATAAATATAATTATACTTGTCTTTTGTATGCCATTGAGAAGCTAACCATATGAAGAATAAAGGGGAATATGCATAAAAGATGGTGTAAAAAGAGGAAGACTGTAAGACTTTAGATTGTATGGAGGAACTAAAATATTACAGCAAACTTCCCCCCAGCCCTATGGCTATTTTGAATGTAGGATAATTCCTACATTTCAAAATAGGGCCATGTTTACCTAATTATTATGTGTTTAGATTTAAAAATATATGATTTCTATCCTGCTATATGGCTGTGACAACAGATTTCAGTAAAGAACAGAAAACTTACTTGAATTGATTTCTCAGATCTCTAAAGAAACAAATATTTATGAATCTTAATCAAAATAATTTCATCCTCTTTTTTACTGCAACTATGTGATTCAAGAGTATTGGTGTTTTGCCAATTGATTTTTAAATTTAAGGATTTACATGAATGTTATTTTAAATTTCTTGTATAACATCATAGAATCATTAAACCAATTAATTAAAGCAATAACCTAAAATCATGACTTGAAATAAAGCTTTGAGCTACCAACTAATAAAATGGCCTTAGAGACTGCTGCTGAAGACAAAATAAGAAGTATTCAAACATAAAAAACAACAACAAAGAATACACGAATGGATTTTAAATCCCCTTTTGTTTCTGTAGTTTTCTTAATGATGCAGGTCCCTTTTCTAAATGACATGTTACAAAGTCAGTAAAAAAAAATTGCAATTAGGGACACAGGGCAAAGCAGATTACCTGTTCTTTCAGGTAGCTTCATACAACTGCAAAGTATCAGGTGATTTCTTTCTCAGACAGAGTGATGACAACAGCAATAAAGAATGGTTGAAAGGGAAGAAAAGGTTATAGTTATAGTTTACCTGTATTTACTTACTGTAGTACCTTCAAAAAAAAATGGCTGAGTTGAAATTAGTAAAGAGAAGTCATCATTTCATTTGGACCAATAACAGATCATTTTCTGGTATTAAAGTAAAGAAGGAAAACTGGAAGTCTAGGGTATGAAGTAGGAAAAATCAGAACCCTAAATTTCTACAGAAAATTCTAGTTATTTTTAATTTGGGGAATGAATGTAAGTTTTAAAAGACAGAACATGAGAAAAAGGCTTATAAACTATTATATTACAAATAAAAACAATGCTTTTTGTTTTCATAAAAGAATATCAAACTCATAATATTTTATGATGTTATACCTGCCATAAGACATGTTTAAAATTACCCTTCATCATGAGTTTTCAGTCATGTTATTTTAAATTAAATAATAAAAAGTGTAGTAAAATATTACATTAGTGCATAAAAATAGATAATAAAATATTTAAAATTAAAGTTTTTCTTTACTGAAATGAAACATCTCTGTACTGTCGATAATGAAAGCAATAGTGCATACTATTAAATGAATGAAATTTTTACTTAAATCTAGTTATAACTGTAGCCAAACTATTTAGGTATACGGTATGATGGAGTACAACTAAGACTAAAACACAGTATTGGTCTTAAATGATGGTTTAGCTGTCAAACTTATATTTAAAGGTAAGGCAAAAATTAGACAGAAGGAAAGGCAATCAGAACCATCCCAGACACACTTCATATCTGCTAAGACAGTCCATGATATAATTCAAAATAATGACTGGGAAAAGGCATAATACTATAGTTTCCACTGCTGCTAGTAGACCCTGGCATAACTCTTTTTTTTTTTTTCTATCACGTTATTTCACATTTTTAAACACTTCGGACTCTTCACACTGGACCATAAATAATACGGCACCTAAATAGCTCTTTACAGTATGCATATAATTCCAACACTTCTTCTTTTCAAAATACATGTTTAGAAGATGAGCAACTCCAGCTTTTTTAGCTCTGAACATATTTTCATAGATAGATTCCCACTGACAACACTCTTGGTGTGGAAAAGTGAAATAAACTGGAGAAATCCTTCCAACTAGTAGTAAATTTGCCTATAGCTATTGCACCCCAGGCACCTATTTGTACTTCCTAAACTAGGTAAGGCTAGACTGGATTAACATGAAAGCTTGTGTCAATATGAAAGAGGCATCAAAAGTGACAGGAGACAGCAATTGGCATTCTGAACACCAATCTAATAATAATAGGAGCATATTACATATTTTAAACATCATAAAAATAATCCAAAAACCATGAAAGCTCAAGATTTTTATTGTTCTGACACTGATTTGGGTTTTTTTTATGAGACATGAAACAGAACACCTACACACCTGTGATCATTAAAAACATAACAGCATATTCTGCAAACGTTGTACTAAAAATGTACAATTATATTCTAAATATATGTCTACTGCAGTTCTGTTTAGACAAGTTTGTTCATTTAATTACTTTTTTCTTTATGATTGCTAAGAAATTGTCATGTATAAAATTTGAGCTGTCTTCCTTTCCTTGTTTGGTAACAATAACATTTTGTATAACACTGCTCATCTATTCATTATCATTAGAAGGCTTTTTTAATAATAAACAGTAGATTATAATGTGATTATTGATCAAAGTCAGTCCTTAAAGATATTTCTAAGGGAGAATTAGTTTACCCTGAACCCAGATACTGAAGTATCCTTAATTTTTGAAGATTAAAATGTGGCTATCGATGCAATAGCAACAATGACTTGCATACAGTAAATAAAACATGGACTCATCTAATTATTGGATGACACTTTCCCATCACACAACCATGCCTCAGATTTACACAACTACATCTCAGAAGCAGCCGTATGAGGAGAGTAACACAGGGGACCAAAACTGAAGGACTGACCTGCAAACACCTATCTGACTCTATACTTAGCCTTAGCAAGTAGTATTAATACTTCATTTTCAAGAGCTCTAAGCTCACACAATTGCTCTAAATGTTATTCTGACTTTTCAAAATGGACACGACTTGGTGCGCTTTTTCTGTACTCTGCCAGCCTGAAACTGCAGACTGTTGACTCTAAAATAAGATTCATATAAACCTCAAAATCAACTCCGTTTCAGCCTCCAAATGGATGCAACTTATCTCTCCTGTTTGCTTTCCATTGCAGAAGTGCACATGAATCACAGGTACTCATTTCCTTGAGAAGGAAAAGGTGTTTCTGGATTGACAAAATAATTATGTAAAATCCTGGCAATTTTGAAGCAAAAGTAATGCATGGAAATACTTCATGGGACTATAATGTTACTGTATTCAATATTACTCTCCACTGATTCCTGTAATATTACAAACAGAACAGGATATTTTAGAAAAAATCTTGTAACATTGGGTAACTAACTCTGTTATCCAATGGCATCAAATTTGTATGTGGATACAATTTTAAGAAAATCAATCTATGCAATTTCACTGATTTCAAAGGCATAATGTGAATTTTGCTCCAACAGAGGATTTTGCCTTATGCTTTCAATAATTCATAATATAAACGCCCAAAAAAAGCAGTTATATTGAGTTTATTTTTAGGAATAAAAAATATTAATTTGGATATTTTAAAGTTCCATAGGTATGGTCCTCAGTTTTCACACCATTCCAAGTATAGTAAATAATCATTTTTTGGAAGTAGGATTTTCCAAGGTTTTTCCTTTTGTTCTTCTTTTCTTGTATGATCAAGAAGTCATTACCCCTTACCTTCTCACTAACTCCTGAACTGTGCATGCTAGTATTTCAAGTCATCGGAGATAGAAAGACACCTTCTTCTTTCAAACGTGGAAAGAGATAGGTGAAAATAAGAAAAATAATGAAAAAATTCATACCCATTCCAGGTTTTAGATAATTTGCATAAGAAGATGGTCTTAATATCATCAAAATTATTATAGTTATTTTATCAGAATATGATCTCATTTTTTCCACTAACCAAGTTAAATGCAAAGTGACAGCAAAGTCTCATCCCAAACTTTGGACTGTAGATTTGTATTGCCTTATCTACAGCTAGGACAACTATTCTAGCCCCACTGGAATAAAGAACTGGAAAAAATCTGAAGATTATGTTTCACAATGACCAGAGCATGTGTCAGGAGCTAATTTAGCTTACACAATCTGCTTTGCCAGTTTTCGTGACAGATTTGTAGCAGTGGATCAGTGGAATTTCTGCCAAGGTCCCAAGATCTACATTTGATGTGGTTTGGATTTGCTGTACCTTGGAACAATGGGCTAACCATTTATTAGCACTTGAAGTGCACTAGATAAATTCCTGGAGGATATCTTCCAAATCTATTTCTTCAAAAGAGAAATCTAATGCTCACAGTCCAAGAACACTTTTCAATTTTGAGCCAAACCAGGATAAGTCAGGAAATCTGGGAGATAGACTTCAAAAATGCAACCCTGATCTGTTGCAAAACACTGATACAGACACACTCAAAGTCCAAAAGAAATACCAAAAGACAAGTGCTGAGCAGTTATTTTAGGTATGTATATGGTATCTATACTGAAAGCCTAATAATCAGCAGAAAGGAGTTAACAGCTCCATAGGCTGATTCCATTTTATGTCTGAATTGCCCTTTGAAGATGTAACTCCGACTATAAACTATCAAGAGACGCAAAACCTCCTCTGGTGCCTCTCTTGAGCACCTTTACTATTCATCTGAACTCAAACACTACTGCCAGCACCAGCAATATACAACATACTCACCAGGCAGAAAGTGTAAAAGCTGTGTGGAGGGACATCCAGGGCATACATGGCCTTTTCTAAAAAAAAGAGTCTGTGAATAGCTATGGGAGGGAATTGATTATTTCTTGGAGGTTTTTTTTAACTACTTTTATTGCACTATCACTGACCTTCTATAATTTTTGCTTGCTCAGCCTGTTTGGATATAACCTATTTTGAGTTTCAAAGTGACTCAGAAATAAATATCACCAGCATGTTCACTCTCTGCTTTCCATAGATATCATTCTTCAACAATATGGTTATTCATGATAAGAAATTTGAAATTTACAAAAAAACCCTACTGAAACTAAATCTAGAACAAAGAATTTTCTTGAGTTACTTCAGTTATCCTAATCTAATAATAAAGATATTATCGTATTGATTAGAAACTATGAGAAAAGCCCAAGGCTTTCAAAATGATGGCTGTCAAAATTGTATACTGAAGTAGCAGCACATTCTCTTGATATAGCATATCTAACATGATCACATGACCATAAAATGTTCAATAAAGCATTGCTCAATCCTTTCAAAGGATTATTGCAACTTCACTGGTTTTGATTTTTTTTTTTAATTTTATCTAAAAATCTCAAAGAATTGGGTACATTCCTTAGGGTAACCAGCACTGACATTTCCCTTTAGTGGATTAGCAAAGCAAATTACCAGACATCTGTCTTTTTGTATTCCTTCTATCCTGATTATAATTAATGGTGGTTAGCAGTTAGATCCTTATTCCCCTTGTGTCAGAAAGGGAATAAACAACAGCCACTAAGCTGTAATAATGCACTTTGGTCTTTAGAAAAACTCTTTTGGCTCAAAAAGATAAAACTACCTAGAAAGTTGAACCTTCGGACACTTTAGCAGGTCAGACAGTCAGAGGCTGCTATTATTTTTGAAAAGATTTTTTTAAAGCTTGGTTGTAGGGGTTTTAAATCTTCAATGCCTTACACTCTTTTCTGATCAATTTAATGAAAATATTTTTACCATATTCTAGCAACTTCCTCTTCATAACTGTATCCCAACATTTTGATTCTTCTTCAAAATGTCCTCATATATTCTGTGTATTAAGAAGAATTGATTGATGGGTCTGTATTGATTTGTGAGAGTCTCAGTTGCTTGAGGGCATATTTAAATGGAATTGAACAAATATTTCCTCAACTGGTTTCACAAAGAAAGAAGTTGTCTGGTATATTTTTTTGCTTCAAATTTATATCAAGTCCCATGTACTCACAGTTTTTCAATTTTGTGCTCTTTCATAGAATATTGGATGAACAGCCTGAGAGCCCTTTATTGTCTTCAGAGAGAGCATACAGAACAGACAGCAACAGGCACGATTTCCAAATGCTTTTGACATGCCTCAAGCCTGACCTTGAAGGAAACACCTCTAAGATAAGAGTCAATATCTCAGAAGCTTGTTTTGTGGCCTAGGCATGTTCAGAGAAGATATTTTATAGGATTTATTTTTATTTGTCTGTTCTTGTATGAGCTTTAATTTTGCTGATGGCGACAGGAACCATTTTAGTTGTCAGCTGAAATCAGGACTGTAGCTATGCCTGTCAGTGCAGTAATTATCTTGAAAACAGTGAATTTACTTCATGTTCAGTTACAGAAACTACCTAACAACAGAAATGCAGCCATTTCCAACACAAAATAAATATGTTCATTGTTTACATCAAATAAATGGAGATTTCTCTTCCAGTGATGTGTATTCATATGTATGAAATGAAGCATACAAATAATTATTAAGACTATGTTTACATCTATCCATCTCAAGAATCACAACATTCATTTTATATTATTAACTTGAATCTCGGGTTAAAAAGAAATTGGGGGAATGAAAATAGGGTGTTTCACAGAAGAAGCTTTGGGAAAGCGGGATAATGTGGAAATCAGGTTCTGAAAGTGAATGAGAGCAATGACATAGCAAGCTCTCACAAGATTCCAGATACAAGGTTCTTCTTTGCTGATAATCTCATGGGACTACTTCCTTACCTTGCCTTGCCTTGCCTTACCTTGCCTTCCCAAACCTTCCTAAACCCTCTCAAACTACTACTACTACTCCCTACTCTTCCCAAACCCTCCCGTCCCTTTCCTCCATGTCATCTGTATGCCTGGCACAACTGGTACCATAAAGACTTTCTCAGCTGTTTACATGTTCCCAGACTGCACCATGGACCAAGTTTATGCCACTGAATCTCCTCACAAATGTCATTTTCTATCCCTTGTCATACAGAAAGCCATGGAAACTGCTGAGCAATGGTGTACCTCAATGCTAATGAAATTCGCATAGTAGATTTTCCCGTGTAGCAGGACTGGTGCTTGTGCCACGTGCTTCATCAACACCAATACTTCAACAAGCTTGCCTGGCGTATGTTTGGATTGTTTCACATGTTTCTTCCTCCTGATTTTGAGCTGGAACTTAAACCCAGACCTCCCCAGTAACCTGGACATCATGATACATAGCAATAGGAGTGTTTCTTAATCTCTAATGATGTGGACAACATGTGTAAAGCAGAAACTAGTTTTGAGGATGATAAGTTTTGCTGTACAGTGAACTGTTTCACTAAGTTTGTCATTCCTATATTGTGCACGCTTTAGAAACTTGAAAGTGTGCAGTTCTCACAAATACTTCAATATTTTGTACTAAGAGTTATTTCAGAATCTACCAGTTATTAAAAATATAAATTTGGACAGATATAGTTGTGGAGTAGTAGCTCATGATACTCAAACACTGTTAGAGACATCAAGAGCATTATTTTGTACTTGAAAGTCAAATTACAACAAAAGCACTGAAAGTAGGACCTGTGAGCCACTGGACAAAAAAATACAAGGAAAATTTTCTTGATTTAGTCATTAGGCACAGGCCTCACCTTCTTCTCGGAGTTTACTAACAGAAAGTTGAGCTATTCACTGTGAAATTATTTCACACAACATGTGCTCCTCACCTTACTTTGTATTGTGTAAGAAACTAAAATAATGAGAAAGGATTTTATTAGGCTACAGGACACCTAAAAGTTAAGCACTTCCTGGAAAGTATTGCGGTGATTCAGTATCTCTGGGCATTTTATTCTTGGTGACCCTATGGAAGATAACAATTTTAGGTGCAAGACAGGCCAAAATTTTGCTGTCACTTGAAAAATTTACCATTTTAGTGATGGAAAAAAAAACAACCCGAAATCAACAAAACAAACAAAAAAATAAACAAGAGATCACATGCTAGCTGAGGAATTTTCACTGTTAAAGAAAGTGTATCATCAGGAAATTATAGTGTTACTTATTAGGAAAAAGTAAGATTTTCAGAATTAGTCTAAAAATGAAGATGAATATTTTTCCTATATAATTTCTTTTGAATTTCTGTGGTAGCACTGACACCTGCTTTTACAGATGTTTTATTCCACAGAAGACATATTTAAGAGGATATATTATATGATTAGAAGTTGAAACTGGACCATATTCACTGAACAATATTAATGTTCTTTCAAGAGATCAGTAATTTAATTTGTTACATTCATTTAATGCAACTATTCAAATGGGAGTTGAGTATAATTATCTCTTAGTCTCTTACTTTGCACCTCTGGGGTCACAAATCAATGCTTGGTGAGAACGACAACAATTATTCTAATCAAAGTGATGTAATACATGCCAAGTTAGCTGGTTTCATTTCTTAGAGGGCTAAAGTCTTCAAACTACACTGAGGTTTAACACAGTTTGTGAGTTGGTAGGTTTTGCTCTAAGGAGACACAGTCTGAAATGAGCATCAGAGGAGAAATACAGTCTCACCCCACTGGAAAGCTGAAGTGTGGTTCCATGAGGAATTAACTCAACTGTGCACTGTGACTCCCTGTTCCACATCAGCCTCTCATAAGACCATAAATTTGGTCTCAACTGCCTTGAGTACTACCATACTTTGAGGTCAGCTTACTCCTTAAAAAGCAATTAGTATAAAACCAGCATAAAACAATGAGTGGAGTCAACTAGTGCTCTGCTGTACCATTCTGATTTCTTTTATTGCACCGGATTTCTTTCTCAATTCCAGTTTGACAGGGAGGTGTGTACAATTCTTTGGCTGAGTATAAAAAAATCTTCCATGTTTGTCCTTTTAGCATTTTTTCTTTTATTTTTAATGGAGTAAAAAATATAGGACTTACAGTAGTATTCAGTACAAAAGTAATCAAGTGATATGCAACATTTTATTTACTTTTGTACATTACTAGAAGCTATACTAAATATGGCTGTATGCTAATGTCACAGGATGTTTTCATAAAAGGAAATATTCATGAGGAACAGAAATGTTTAATTTGAATATATTACCTATTTCTTCTGGCTGGGTTTAGTACAGCAATGTGCTTGCTTTAGATGATAACCTTTTAATCCTGGAAAAACAGTAGTCTAAAAGACAGATTTACAAAATGAGAACAAAAATGGGTTTCTGAGAGACATACAGTAAATCAGATTAGAAAACTTTCTTTCCCTTTTTCCATTTTAATATCACGTTTCTTCAGAAGAAGATTCTACTGAGCTTCCTTGATATAGGAGAACAGGTTCTGATAAAGGCCTCGTATTAGATCAAGGAAGTGACTGAGGTATGCATTAGGTTTGACACTTCAGAAAAGGAAGATATTCGCTCCTTTTAACATACAGTGTGCAGAATGATGATACAAGCATACATACAACAAGAAGAAATTCCAGTCTCTGGGTCTTGGCTCTTTGATTTTTAAACTAGGCAAGCAGATTTGGGCAAAACCTAGTAGTTTCCTGTCTTGAAGTTTTATGAGAACACTTTTTACAGTTTTACTGGGTTTGGAGAGGATTGAATTTAGAGTTATATTAAAGTGTGAATACTTATTGTGTGGCTTAACTGTTGAAGGGAATAGTTCACTATTTCCTGTGCCCAGTACTATTTCATTCCCTTTTCATCTGATCAGGTGACCAGGTGGCTAAAACTTCTATTGTTTAGCAATTCTTACAGTAAATAAGAGTTGTCAACTTGTCTGATGGTTTTTAGGATTCTTCATATGTAAAAAATGCCAGTGAGGCACCTTTTATGTACTATGATTGCTGTATACTGTACTTTTTGTAGAATTCTTCCTTTTATCTGATAACTGTTTTGTTTAACTTAAGCTTTTGTGAGATAAGCTTTAAACATAACCTCTGAATATCTTTAGTATCCAGACCTGAGAGAGCCTGATGAGACAAGTGCTTAGTCCAGACCCCTGTTACAATCCTGGTTGAAGACTGCTCAACCACTGCAAGGTGCTTGATAGCTCTTAAGCAACATGGAGATCCTTTACCAGAACAACTGTGAAACATTAAAATACACAGACAGGCATAAACAAACAAACAAACAAATGTCACTTATTGCTACTGATATGCCTCTAGATTTAAGTGGAAACAAACAAAAAAACACAGGTTTTGTTCTGTGTTTGTACCAAGTAGTTTTTTGTAAACGTTACGTGGGCGTGGCCCTCAGCTGTCATGTCTCTGGATTTTTTTCAATTTTTTTCTATAGTTAATTCATCTGTATCATCAAAAATAGAGAGCATTAGCAATGATGCAGCAAAAAAAGATTGCTAATGGCTAGATAGACTATTAGATAACCCCAAATATGTTTCAAATAATGCTATTGAGACATCTAATGCTAAATAGCATATTTTAAAGCAGTCTACAGGGAAAAATCTTGGTCAAAAAGCAGAGAATACCTGAGAGATTTTTAATGTACATTATACTCTCTGAATAAAATTGAAAGAATAAACGTGAAGTGCTATACTAACTTGGTCAATTACAGCAGGACTGATGCTTTAAGGTAATTACCCAGCAAATCAAAGAATTTTTTTACCATTTGCTATGTTGTTATCATGATATGATTAAAATTGAGTGTATATTCATGCATTGGTGAAGATTTCAGTGTATGACTCTGAAATTTTGCGCATAGTGCACCTTTTAGAATCTTTTCAGGAATTTTCATCTCATTTCCCTCAGCATGCTTGATAAATTTACATTATAAGCTTCAGCAATGCCAATATGTTGTGGAATCAAGGGAAAAAATATTGCTCTTCAGAATTCTACGTCTTACAGGTAACAGAAAATTAATTAAAATATTCTAGCCAGCAAAAACGTGGGAGAAACAATTAAATGTTTAAAAAATAGCCCAACCAAAGCAAACAATTCCCACAGCTTCCCCCATAACCACCACAACAACAAAGAAATGCCATTGCGATGGAAAGGTGTGCTCGTCTTTAAAATGTAGTATTTAAGTGACTTTACAATTCTACTTTTTATGGACATAGTGACTATACAGAGGGTCTGGAATGAATACTTCAGATAAAGACCTTCATAATTGTGAGAAAAATGTCACATTGTTACCTTGTTGCATGATTAGAATTCATTAGTCCTTGGGAAAAAAAAAAATTATACTTCTGTTACTGCTTCTGTACTAAAGGTTTTGGCACCACACGAATCATGCAATTTGACAAAAGCAAGCTATAAGACGCAAAGAGTATGAAAGCTCTTGTATTAAGACAAACTAGCAATTGCTGCTCAGGTTCCCTGAAAAACCTGAAAAGGTCTGTGGACCTCTAAACAGTGGGTCTAGATGGTTGTTTCTGCCAAGGAGACCTCATCGCGGTCTGCAGCTTCTTTGTGGGGGCAAGAGGAAGGGCAGACACTGATCTCTTCTTTGTGGTGACCAGTGACAGGACCCGAGGGAATGGCCTGAAGTTGTGTCAGGGGAGGTTTAGGTTGAATATTAGAAAAAGGTTTTTCACCCAGAGGGTGCTTGGGTGCTGGAACAGTCTCCCCAGGGAAGTGGTCACAGCACCAAGCCTGACAGAGTTCAAGAAGCATTTGGGTGATATTTTTGGGCACATGGTGTGACTTGGAACACGGACATGGGAATGGTCCTGTGCAGGTCCAGGAGCTGGACTCAATGATCTTTGTGGGTCTCTTCCAATTCAGCCTATTCTGTGATTCGGTGATTCTGTGATTGTGATTTTAATTGCTGCATTTCCCTATCCATAGCATAAATCATAGCTGCCACTTACAAAATATTGGTAAATGCAAATGAGCTTAGGAAAGTCCAGAAATAATGTGCACAAAATAGAAGAAATTGGGATATGGTAATAGTCTACCAAAATTCTTAAAGGGAGAAGCCTCTCGAAAAAAGAGGGGGGCTTAGAACTAATTAGTTTTCTTTTTAATCACATATCTGTATAACTCATACTCTTCCTGAATTGTAATTACATTAGTATTGGGATTTTTTCCTATCTTACAGATGATATGAAGGGTGTATTTGTGAAAATCTGATTTCTGGCAACACATTTCAGAGACTTGAAATAATACGTTTTTTTGTTTCTCTATTCCAGGAAAGAAGGTCAAACATCTGATGTTTCATTATACAATATAATTGTGTTTACATTATGCCTGTTTGATGGTTTTAGGTGGTTTCAATTCTCACAAATAATAAGGTACCACTTAAAAATAAAAAAATAAAAAATAAAAATAAATAAAAATAAAAAAAGAAACTGAAGTCTGACATGTAGAACATTCCTAATAAATTTTGCAATAGAATATATTTTACTAGGAAAAACATTGTTTAAACTGATTTTTTTCACAAAATGTTGCTTTTTTATAAGATTTTAAATTGAAAAATGTTGAAAAAATGCTGAAGCATATCTCATTTTTTTTTCATTTTAGCACTCAAAATTTTGTTTGACTATATTTCTATTTTTTTTTCTTATGTTGAGAGAAGATTTTAGTATTGTTGAGATTAATTGTTTCAGTGTTTTTGAGGTTAACATTTTGGAGATTTGATCTTTTTTGTTTCTTAGGGAAAAATATAAAAATTATGATTGTTTCTTTTTACTTGGGATAAGAGAAATTTCAAGATTCTCTTTAGAATGTGCATTTCTCTATGGAACAACAGCCTTTGGGAAATCTGAGTGGCTAACGGTGGCCAAGACAATAAGGCTCTGTGTAAGATAATACAGTTTAACTGAGTATAAATGTAGAGATGTCAAAATTACAAGAGGTCTAAAGTGACTTTACACTCAAGCATTACTATTAGTCACAGATTGGTTTAGGTGTTACTCCCATGGTGAATGATGTGCTCAAGTTGATAAGACTTTTTTCCCCAGCATTTACATATTTGTGAATCTAGCCCCAAAATGAATTTAAGGGAACGTGACGTGTTTGCTATATAGTAGTTTGGAAACTTTGTGTCAAAGTCAGTCAAGATAACTTTAGGTCATTATGTATAGTGTTACAATTTTGGAGAGCAACTGGAAAAGGTAACAGTTAAACAGTGAAAGAGAACTACAGAGTCCCCTTAGGATAGTGAGATGTTGGCTATGTAGGCAGAAATGAAGACAAAAGACTAAAAAGGGGAATGGCAGGAGTTACATAAAAATAAAAAATGTGCTTTTCTAACAACTAATTGAAATGAGGAAAAAAAGTGACCTCAGAGACTTTTATTCATTCTTGTTTACAGAGAAAATTCATCTGTCATATTTCATCATATCCTTGCATATCAGGGGTCTAGTTTGGTTGGATGCTCATTGACAAAGCAGTTAACCTGTGATATAAAGTAGTCTCTGCATCCTGTAGAAAGAGAGAATACTTAACATATGCACAGTGATTATGACCATTGTAAACATGTTCAACTGCACTGCCTAACAGTTAAGTGCGAAAATTATGAGCCAGTTATACCAGGATATTCTTAATTGGAGGAACTTTTGCATATGCTTATAATATGCTACATACTTGTTCGTCTTACATTTACATTACTTTTTGTTTTGTTTTGTTTTGCTGGTTTTTTGTCTTTTTTTTTTTTGAGGTGATTGTTTTGTGGTGAATGGGGAAGTTGCTACTAAATGTGTTCTGTAGACAAGAAAAGACATGATTATATGTAAAACAATGTCTTTTATTTTGTTTTCTTTTTCATTTTACCTTTTATTTTTGTGTAAGGGGTAATACGTGCATTTCTCTGCTACAGTGAAGTATTATAATGTATTTTTACTTTATACTAAAATTAGATAACACTTAAAATGAAAGGAGGGACAGCTCCTTTCTTCTGTATTTTGTTTCAAATCTGTGCAGCTTACAAAACTAGCCTAAGTGTTATAGCAGTTGTGCATATGAAGTACATTTGAGATGATTGGCAGAAGAATGTAGCAGTTAGAAATTGTATGTCTGTATCTTGCAGGATGAGGTGTTCCTTTCTGGTGCCACACTTCTGAGGAAAATGCTGATCTTTCTCTTTAGCTGTTTTTAACAAAGTGTACTGTGCACTGTGCATATGCAGGTGTGTATCCAGCTTTGGGTTATGGAGACAGTGTGTCTGGCTTGAGAAACCTGTCTGGAATGTGAAGTCAAAAAGCCCACATATCACCTAACCTACCATCCTAGCTATTCCTGAACACACAGGAGCAAAAAGAAGTCAAATAATTTTGAGATATCCACTGGTTTCCTGCATTGGTGTATCTTGAAAGAAAAGCTATTTATTTCGTAACATTATGTTTTTAAATCTATATTCTCTTACTACCCCTAGCTTGGGTTTTTCTAAGCCTGCTTGTTCCTAAACTGCTTTCGTTCACCCTACTGTGTAACATTACCATATCAGATCTCCTTAAGAATCGTTCACAGACTTCATCCTTTCAGTAAAGCTTCCACACACAAGTGTTCACTTGATTTTCTCATAAGTCCTCCCTTTATATCTTGTCTGGCATCAAGTAATCCCAAGACAAATGCTGACACAGAATATGCCATATTTTTCTTAGAATAACCTCATTGTTATTTTCTTTTGATTTTTGACAATGGAAACTTTAATATTTTGTCTTTCTCTGGGTTTTATTCTTTTGAGAGATTACCTATTTCCATGTATGAGCCTTCAGAAATGTAAACAAAATAATTTTGATGTTTATTTTGTCAAATTTTTGATTAAGCAAAATGCAGTGGACTAAATGAACTTGTCACAATTTCTTCCCCAAATTCCCGGTAAGTGCATTAATAGATCTATGGACTGATGATGGGCACATCCTCTATTTTTTGTGTGTTCTGTAAGAACACACAGGTTAGATCCTGATCAAAGAACAACTTTCCCTGCCTTTTACTGTACAGGTTCATTGTAATATTTCAGCATAGGACTGAAAATCATTTTATCATATTAAGCAGCAAAATCAATGAAATGTTTCTTTTGGCAAGTAAATAATGAAAAATGCTCTTTGTGCCTTGACACCACACTAAAATGACTGTTTAAAAAACAAGAGATCAAAAATCTGATTCAGCAGTATTTTTCTATGGAATACAATTTTAGTACACTGGTTAGTGTTGCTTCCCTTCATGTTTTCTGTAGTGATCAAAAATTTGATTTCACAAGAATGATAAGGGGAAGGTATAAAACCCTGGGGTTTTTTATAGTTCTTTTTGTTTGTGAAGGATTGGTTGGTAGCAGCAGCAGGAGATCAGGAACGTGAATCTTCAGCCAACTTAGACTTGCCAGAAGAGCTGATAATTTCTGTTTGCAGGTAGGTTGCCATAGGTCCCCATTCAAACATTCTTTTTGTACTAAAGTGATAATGACAGCCATATTAATCTTGCATTTCTCAGTCTTGAAATTTTTTCAAACATCATGCACTGAAAATAGTAGGTTGAGCTGAAGTGACTTCAACCCTTTGAAAGTAGTTTTTTAGTCCTTAACAAGTGTTTTCTCTTCAGAACTATAGGACTGGTTGCAATTTGAGTATTGCTAATTGCATTCAAAAATATTGATATTATAGACAAAAATATGGAGATTGCTTATAGGAATGACAATAGGAATTGTGGCAGAATTTTAAATCTAATTTCAGTTGTAACTGAGTTGCAAGGTTTCATTATCACTATAAGCCATAGATAAGGACAACAGAGGAGATGGATTTATTTTCTTCTAAATTTATTTATTCTAATCCCCTTTTCAGGTAAAACAAGGGAAGAGAAGGAAAGAGAAAGGGGAAGAGAAAGGGAAAGAGAAGAAAAAAGGGAAGGGGAAGAGAAAAGGGAAGGGGAAGAGAAAAGGGAAGGGGAAGAGAAGGTTTAGGAAGGTTTAGGAAGGTTTGGGAAGGTTTGGGAAGGTTTAGGAAGGGAAGATTTGGGAAGATTTTGGAAGGGAAGGGAAGGGAAGGGAAGGGAATATCAACGTCATATTTATTATAACTCTCCTACAGACTTGTTTTAAAAGTCATTTTTAATTTCGACTGTTTACTTATACTGACAATCTGCTGCTATAAAAAGTCATTGATTGTTTTGATTTTTTTCCTTCTATCTTTGAAAGAAAAGTAATATTGAGAAATGGAATTCAATTGTTGGCCGTCTCAAAAATATTCAGAATTGCTTATACATTGCTTGAAAAGGCTCAGAAAGTAAAATCTCTGCCACTTGGCCAGTTAACACCAATACCAGTCTTATTTTTAGAATTATTTTACCTTGGTGTGGTAAACAGCTCAGTGCATTTTCATAAAGTCCTTTAGTTTCCATGGCAAATGGGGTCATTATTTCCTGTTGAAACTGGTGGGTTTTGCTTACACTTTTGAAATTCTTTTCATATGATGCCAACAAGACATGCAGAAACGAATGGACCAGAGGGCTACTGTTAATAGCTGTGAGTTCTTAAAGCAAAATTTACACAAGGTCAATATAACCTTATACTAAGGCCTATTGAAAACAATGAATGATATATTTAAGCCAAATGACTGACATTCTTAGCTGGAAATAATAGAAAGGTTTTGATTATTAATCAATTAAAAAAAAAGGGGAGGGAGGGGGACAAAAATTGGGGATTTAACCCTGAGAATCTATCTAGTGCCTCAAAAATTCTTATCTGCAATAAATGAGCAAATGAATAAGGAAAACTGCAAAAGTTTTGTCAGCTGGCTTGCTCACAGCTTTTACAGCAGGTGAAAATTTCAATGTTCTCAACATGCTATTTGTTTCTTCCTTTGTGATCTTTCCTATACTAGATTGTTCTGTGAGGCATACTTATATCTATCTAGCTACATTCCCAGCTGGAATATTGCTAGAATGAAGTAATAATTATTACAGAAAACATTGGAATATCTGGAGGGCCTAAAATACGTACATTTTAAGCAAAATAAGAAAATAAGTTTGATCCCCCCAAATGATCCTCCATCTGTTTTCTCTAACACTTACCATGCCTTTTTTTATGATACTGTCATAAGGAAGTTAAGTTCAATAAAAATTTGTTTTTGCACAGTCTGATCCAAAACATGCGAAACTGAACAGTGCTATCCCTTATGTAAGACCTTAAATGTAGTCTCAAAACACTATAAAAAAGCGATCCATTCTTTTCTCAATTTGACACAGCATTCCTGTGGGGGCTTTGTTAGCATGCTTTCAGATGGTATAAATCAGTATGGTGGTTCCACTAATGGAAATGGAACTGTGACAACTTTTATCAGCTCATTCCTGTGGTCCTTCTACAAGTGTTACCTTAAAAACTGTATCTGCTGAAGTGTCTGGTAATACTTTGCAATGAGAGAATCAGTGTCAATTGGCATTAACTGAGTCATGCATTTCTTCTGAAGCAGATAGGAAAGCTATCTTCTGCACGCTTTCCACTGAACACCCTGAGCCCAATATAGAGAGCTTTTCAGTAGCAAGTGGGAGGCTTCCTGAATGGAAATGACTCTTTTCTCCACACATCCCACTTTTCTATCCTTTCTGATACAGTTTAATCTGTACAAAAATTCTTCAACTGCCTCTTAAGAATGTCAGCACTTCAAATGAGCAGTATTTGATATCACATGAGTAAATGGGACTGGAATCAGGCCTATATATGTTTGTATAGAAACTAACTTATACAGAAACTGCAAACACTAATCTCTATTTGTGTTTCTGCAGGAAAACCAGAGAACATAATAGTAATGCAAATATATCTGCTTAACAAACAGATCTCTACATGAACAGTAGTAGTGTTCAATAAGCCTACAAGGAACTATGTAAACTCTTTGGAGAACAATGTCAGGCCATTTTTCATGGTCAAATTCAAATGCTGAAAAGGGCAACTGGATGCTGAGTCAAGGAAGTCAAGAGGGGCAGTGCCTAATATCAGTGATATAGATATTAGGGGCAAAGACTCATTTCTCCTCTTTGTCCAGTTTTGAGTATCCCATTTATTACAACGTTTTGGCAAGCTATGGAATACTGTGAAATCTGTCTCACCAACCTCAATACACATTGTTTCTTCTGTTAAACAATCTAAACTTGCCCTGAATAAAACAGATTCCTTTGCATACCACACAGTGCTTGCACAGTGTGTTTACCATACAAAACTACCCTTTTCCAACTAAGCCGAATGTCAAAAATTACAACATGTATAAGAAGAGAATTAAACAAGCAAACAGAGACCAATTTTTAATTTTATATCATAGGATGTCCCAGAAAGACTCGTATGTTTAAGCCAAAATGTCTTTAAGCTGATGGACAAAAAAAATTTTCTCTAAGTAAAACAGTTGTAACAGGAAAATGTCATTCCAAAAACATATTCCTGAGCCAAAGTAAAAGCACTATTCACCATCCAAACAAAAAAGCCCTGTGCAAGGCCACTCTGAGACTGTCAGAAGAGAAACTTCACTAGATATTGCCACAGTGTGCATGAGAGAGGGAAAGACTGGCAAATACCAAGGACAGTGACAGAAAAGTCATGGAAGCTCTAAGCACTGATTAACAAATGTCTCTGAGAAAAAAATTGTATGTCAAGGGTTGTCTAGAAGAGCTGCGAACAAACCATTCTTCTTGTTTGAGGCCTAATTCAGCTAGTCCTCATGTGCTGTATTTTTAAATGATCATGCTGAATGAATCAAAACATCTGGCCCCATTATCAGTGTAGCTTCCTGATGGCTAAGGAGTGCCATGGGCACTGATTGATTACAGGTACCAAAGTGTAGTATTCCATTACAGAGTTGCATCGAATCTTGGACATGGAATAAGCATTTGTCAGATGCTCTGGATGTGTGAATACCCAACCTCTGAACAGAAGTCCAGCAGTATTCTGTTGCCATATCTGAGACACAGCCAGAGGCACATACCTGAGATTAAAACTCTTCACCTATGTTTAGTCTTGAAAGCTCTTACGCATGCTCCAAGCACATACTTCCATTAAGTACTGATTCTTCAGTCAAATTCTCCACCTGTCTCCACCCAAAGCTTAATTATAGTATTTTAAAATACCACTGAAGGTGTCAGTCCTTTGGTTTACAATTAAATTCTTTTGAAGCTGCATATCTGAGAATCAGAACTGAATTTGCATGAAATAGAAAGCATATAAAATGCAATTAAATATGAAAATAAAATACATTTGAATCTGCTTTTTGTTCTAGTCTTTTTGTCACTGAGAACTCACCAGATCTTTCTGTCTTCACGTAGGGAAGATGTCCATCATTTGCATTGTCTGCTTTTGATTAGTTCTGCTATTAGAGCATATTGTTCTTCTCAACGTCTTTGTCTTCCCCTTTCCCTCCCTGCACATCTACTCTTACCGACAGTGATTCTTTGTCATCTGTGGCAAGATCTCTGTCTTACTCTGAGCACTTCTCTGTATATCTCCTCTCTCATTTCAGAGAAAAGGAAGAAATTTCTTCTCCCAGGCGGAGCAAACCCATTGCCCAAGGCAATTCACTGAGGTGAGTGAACAAGTACAAATGACTACTGCTATCCCAGCCTCACAACCTATGATGAATAGACAAATGAAAAGGCATTTCATGATGCAGCAGTGTGCCAAGTGACAATTTTAAAGCACCAACCAGAGTTTGTAAGTTTTAAAAGAAAGTGTTTATAAAACACTTTCAAAACAAGCAAATATGAAAGCACTTAGGAATTTCTCTAAGAGAATACCAGAGCCTTAGCTTCTACTGCTCTTCTCATAATTTAAGCAAGCATAAACACACAGTAACATAAGCTTCATAGTCAAAGATAACCTTTACCTCAGTCCTTCAGCAGACATTGCACAGGTATGAAATAAGTGAAAATTGGATAATTAGACTACAGGAATTGAATGGAATGCTGTTACTCATTTTGATTAAAACTCTTTCACCATGTCTTCGAAATACTGCAAACTACAGCACAGCTGATAAAACCAAAGTGTTCAATAATTCTGTTCCACATGAAGTATCATATTAACACCAGCTGAGAAACTTACAATCATTTTAAGTAGAAGCCTAAAAGGAACTGGAACATATATTAAGGAAGTTTGCAGATGACAAAAAATTCAGAAGAGCTGTTGACTCCCTCAAAGGCAGGGAGGTCCTGCAGACACATCTTGACAAATTAAAGAACTGGACAATCACCAACCATATGAAGTTCAACAAGGGGAAGTGCCAGATTCTGCATCTGGGATGGGGCAACCCTGACGTACATACGGACTGGGGAATGAGATGCTGCAAAGCAGTGCCACTTGGGGGTCTTGGTCGAATATGAATCAGCAGTGCCCTGGCAGCCAGGACAGTTACATCAGGGCAGGTTTAGGTTGGATATTAGAAAAAGGTTCTTCACCCAGAGGGTGGCTGAGCATTAGAAAAGGCTCCCCAGGGAAGTGGTCACAGCACCAAGACTGACAGAGTTCAAGAAGCATTTGGACAATAGTCTCAGACACATGGTGTGATTTTTGGAAATGGTCCTATGCGGGGCCAGGAGTTGGACTTGATGATCCTTGTGGGTCCCTCCCAACTCCGCATATTCTGTCATTCTGTGAATTACAAGCAAACCGAAAACTTACTCATGCTACCTCAACTTACACTACTTAGCAATTTAGTCATGTCATACTTAATAATCTAAGAAGTCAATTAATACAGCTGGCATGACCAAAAAAAAATTGTATATATTTAACTTTCAGCTTAATGATAAATCATATCAATATTTTCCTTTTGATAAATCTAATATAGAGAATAAAAAAAATTAAAAAAAAAACCTCCTTAGTTCAAGATAATTTTATTTTTCTCTTATCAGCTAAAGCAGTCATAGTTCAGGTTTCCGCTTTCCAGTTTTCCAAACAGTAGGAGGGAGTTTCCTCTGAGGCCTTATCAGCTTGAACCACAACCCCTGCACTGGTTTCTGATTCAAATTACACTCCCTTAATCCCCATCCAGGAAAGTTTTAATGAAGACACATTTAGAAGTTATACCATACATGACAATTTTTACACATACCCAAAGTGTGAAGCCCCAGCCTTACTTAATGGCAGACTAGCCTTTGCATTGCAAGTGAAGAAATAGCTCCACTTACAACCTCTGAACTACTTTTGCCTTCACTCAGGCTAATATGGCTTGCTTCCTCTGCTTACCTTTTTATCTACTTCTCCAAGGAAAAAATTAAACTGGTTTTAAAAATTATTTTTTATTCTCAGAATCTTTTCAAAAAAATTAGAAGAAAGAGAAAAACAGAATTAGCTAAACATCTCTCACTGAACACTGCACTAGTGGGAATGATGGTAGTCATTTTTCTAGCAAATCCAAAATTCTTGGCAGAAAAGATATGTGTCATGATTGCTTAGAAGGAGACTAAGCCTACAGCTGCTTACACAGGGGCAAGTGACTGCATGGCTTCTCCCACGCTTCCCTGTCCCTGTGCCACAGAGCTGCTACACAGGGTCTGGGTCACGGGGAGAGTGGTTGTGCTGGGAGAAGGTTGAATCTTCTCAGAGGTGTTTGGCTTTCTTTAGAGGAAAAATTAAAAAAAAAATAATGATTGTGGTGGTGTAGCTAGTAGTGAGGAACAGGAGGAGTCACAGAGGTGAAGTAGAGCCCTGGAGAAATAAGTTGACTCAGTCACCTTCGGAAAGCACAGGGCTGACAAGTAGACTTGATGCAGTAGCTGCTGTAAGGACAGGCTTATCCCCCTTGTCCTTACAACAACAGATACTTATGCCATACTCACTACACTTCTTCTTGAGGAAGAAACACCAGTGGCCCCTTCCACAATGTCATTTTCCAAGTGCTCAGGAACAGATAAAGTAGATAGGAAGTCTGTAGTCATAGAATCACAGAATCATAGAATCACATGGGTTGGAAAGGACCTCTGAGATCAAGTCCAACCCTTGATCCACTACCACCACAGTTACTGGACTATGGCACTAAGTGCCACATCCAGTCATTTTTTAGCTTCATATCATTACCCTTCTTCTAGGACAGTTGCCTACTTTCCCTACACCCAAGCCCAGGCATATGTATGATGCTCTGTTTTTGTGAAGGTGTGTGTCTGAAGTCAAAGTGAAGTCCTTTTTTTAGGATAGACATGAGAATTTAACACACGTAACGAGCATTCCACCCCTCATCTATGGTCTCTGGCCACCAAGAACTGGCAGTGCTGTGGTGCCGGTATTTTTGATCCACAGCCGTGCATTCAGCTTCTGTGACATGCCTCCTGGATAGGTCTGTCTGGCTTCAAGGTTTATGAAGCTAGTGTGCTACACAACATCCACATTTGCAAAAGCATCGAAAGGCACATCTACTACTAGCAGTGACCTTATGTCCCATACTCTTCTCATATAACTAACATGTGCCAGGCACATAACCCCACCAGTGCACCAAAGGCCGTTCTGGATTCTAATAAGAACTAGATCTGGGAAAAGATCTGTCCTGTCCATTTTGAGGAAGCCACTCTCTCTATCCTAACATTCTCCTTGTTCTTCTCCTGGAAACAAAGGGTGCTACAGTGTTATGTCTGTGGAGTCCTGAGCACACAGGGATCCACAGGTTTCTTTCTTGCCTCCCAGACGATGGCCTGTTGCTGCCTATCTTAGCCTTGGTGCTCTCAGCTAGACTAGAGTAAATAGTAATTGTTCCATTCGATCCTCAAAACTATTTTGAAATATGAATCCTTTTATAATTTGTAATGGCTCCTTGTGATATATAGTTGCAATGATTACAAGTTTAATAATGTTCATTTTCAGGACTTAAATGTCTACCAAACAAAACAAAAGACTTCACATATGTATCTACTCATATAAGGCATATTTTCATTATTTATCCAGCTGCTTAAAATCACAAAAAAAAGAAAGCCTGCAGGGTCCTCATTTCTCAGTGTTTTGATTCCAATTCCAATTCCAACTTCACCTTCATTTCCTTCCACCATATATTTCTCCATTGTTTTAAGACTTCCAAACATTTCTTTCTCATAATTTGCATAGCAGTTATGTCACCAGATGAGTAAGAATATATTAAAAACATAGGGAGAATGGGATCCCCTCCTTTTCTAGTTATCTAGAGGAATTGATATAGTGGGACTTTAACTTCAATTATCAAAAATATTTTGTATTGCACTTGACACCGTTGTACTGAAACTTCAAGTTCTTCTAGAGAGTAGTCTGATACATTCTCCCAGAAGTGAAAATAACAGTGTCTGGTTTATACTGAAGTGAATACCCACTGGGCATATAGATACCTTCTGCAACTCAAGTTTTGCTCAAATTCTTACTGAAACAGTGAAAAAAGCTCAAATACATTTTCTAGTTTCATTGTATGATATGCTTCATCCATGTTTACCTCATTTCAGGAAAATTTTTAAAATGACAGGGGATTTGTTACTGATTTAAAGAAACATAACATGAATAAATAGACTTAGAAATGGTAAAAAACCAAAATAATTGGTGCTGTAACAAAGTCCAATTATTGGACACACAATGACTATGGTAAACACTTCCTTCTGCACATAACACGGCAGCTAAATTGACTGCCAAAACATTAATATATTTCCCAACAGTAAAAATAAATACTAAAATGACGCTTTAGAAAATGCCTATCTCCTCAAAGGAAAAAGCTTACATTAGATTTTACTGTAGAACCTTGGACACTTGTTACCATCTTGCCAGGCAGCAGTAATATGAAGTGCTGCATTATCAGGATAATATTGTTTCATACTACCAGCTGAAAGCTGTTCAGGAGTCTGTGACCTTTCAGAGAATATCCTGTTGATCAACACAAGATGAAGTTGTCAATTTTCTTATGTGAAACAAGATTGATCTTTGAAGAAGACATAAGAAATAGCTTACTAAAAAAAATGTCATTAAATACTTAATAGAGATTGGAATCCTTGTTATGAACCATAGCAGGGATAACAAAATTCTCATCCCAAATAAGCAAATTTTATAACGATGAATTAAGTCTGTGAATACTTAATTCCTAACAGAAATGGGGCTACATATTCTACTGGCAGCTCTTCCTTTGTGTGTAGCACAGTAACGTGGGATGACTGCACAGGACATTTTTTTCATACATGACAGAAAAGAAATCCCTACTTGTTTGAACGTTTGTCCTAAGAAAGAATAGGAAGAACGGCTAAACTGAAGCTCACCTCAGCTTTTTAATTCAGAATCTCTATGCATCTCTTTTAACAGAACCTCTTTTCATCTTAAGCAGTGAAATGCAGAGAGGAATTAAACTACAATTTAGACTTATGTTTATGGCTCAGATCTGAGCTTTGCAGAATAGAAGCCCCTGAAGCTGATTTCTTCACAGGCCTTTGTTTTGGATTGCAATGTGCATCACCAAGTAAACTGGAAAAGGAAGTGTGTTTGATCTAGAGCGTCAAGTTTTAGGTAGTTTGAGAGCTTAAGAAAAGCATGTGTGAACATCTATAAATTTACATTTATGGAAAACTGATTAAGTTAACTGAACACATGAAAACAAAAGAGAAAAAATAGCAAGAGGATGATGAATAATCTAGGGGAAGAAGTTAAAATAGAAGAAATTAATCATATATACTGTCTTATAAGATTATTAACTTAAAAAATAAAAAAAACACAAAGCACCAAAAAAAACCCAAACCAAACCAAAATAAAACAAAACTCAGCAAAAGGGTTCTGCATTTAAAAACTGTATAACAGTAACAGGAAGCTCAGAATGGTTGCAACAGTAAAACAGAGCAAGTCTTGCAAAAATTTACTAGAGGCAATACTTCACTCACCTTTATGCTGGATAGCATCTGTGGATAAAAAGTTCAGAACAAGTTAAGAATCTGACTGATCCATTATTTTGAAAATCAGAGTCAGGTAAAAAAAAATTAAACTGGGCAAGATTTTTTTGGTAGTACATGACAACTTTTCAAATCTGATTTCAACTTGTTAAGGAACTGAAAATAGCACATTTTTGGGAAATTGTCATATTCAACATTTCACATTCACTGAGCAAAATTCAAAAATTCAAAAGATAAATTTGTTTGAAATACTACAAATAAAGAAATGCACAGAAAAAATGGACAATCATCTTGGCCAGTGCAGAATATGGTGGGACTTAATAAGAGACTGAAGTGAACTGGCTCATTGTTTTCCTTGTTTCTGAAGTCTCCAAGGTAGAAAGCCTAAACTAAAATCCCTACAATTTTTATTAGGATGTAAACCAGAAGAACCAACTTTCATCAGAATAGAAAATTAAAAATTCCTAGGTAAAAATGAATAGAAATAAAAAGGAGCTACAAAGGTGTTCTTTTGAAGCTTACCCTTTCATCCAGGCTTACTTTCAGTCAACACAATGGCTTATTAATTTGCAAAAAACTGTTGTATCCCCTGGGGTTCCTGGGTTTTGTTCTCCATCCCTTTGGAAACACTCTGCTGCATACTCTCTCCTGTCCAATGAACCACAAGAACCACAACAAACCACGGTAAAGAAACAACCTTTACTGAATCTAGAAACTAAAACGCACTACCCACACCAACAGCTGATCAGTTGGATTACGCATGCCTCAATTATCCATGCTGTAAAGTGTAACCATAATTTTATTTTAGAAATACATTTCAGGGAATTTCAAATTTTAATATTGTTGCCAAGTAATTCTCTTTAAGAAATGCAATTTTAATGCTAAGAAAAGAATTATATTTATTAAAAGATCATCTTTTAAAAAGTTGGCTCTTACCATGTTTCGGGTCTGGCAAGTTAACAACATAGTCTCAGATAATTTTAAATCAGACTTATTTATTTTTTAATCTCGAACAACTTCTGAAGAAGTATTAGCTACACTAAAGTTTGAAATTTTAATACTTAGCTGCCTTTGATATGCGGCAGAAAAGCTAGACGGACTTTTCATCAGAGCTAGACATATGTATTTTCAGATCCATAACATATAGCTCTAAACTATCTCAATTAATTTTTTTAGAGACAAAACATAAGCATATTTGATTCATAGAGTGATAAAATAAAATGGACATAATATAGGCTTTTAATGACTCTTGCATTTATTCTTTATATGAAGTAGAAACAAACAGATATTAATTTTTTTATTACTTAGTAAATACCGTAACATTTTTTATTATAGAGGTATTTTGAAACCTTTGCGAAGTCACATTTACTTTTGGTAGAATGAGACAAAGGAGGATTTTAGTCAGTGGATAAGAATACCATGACAACTAAGCCCAGCTCCTGTGTATATGAATTCAAAATGTCTTTATCCCTGTAATACTGAGTTTACTAAGCAGTTGCACATCTGAGCAGTGCACAGAGGCCAGCAATTGGTGTTGGACTTGCACTTTTCAGCATAGTGGGCACTGCAGCCTCTGCAGCACTCAGAACCTCTTTGGGGGTGTAAAGGAAACATTTGAATTGCTGAGAGGTTCTTGCCAGCTCAGTCACTGCAGGATATTTGTATAGCTGGAAGGAAGAGTGATTATTTCTTCTGGCAAACAAGGTCATTCTATATTTATTTGGTTTCTTCCTTCTTTAAAAGAGGACTGTAATGGTTGTTGGCTATAAAATTAATGATCTTTCTTTTTTCTTCTTTCTTTGCAGTCACTCTAGCACATCTGAATAAGTTGAAAACTCTAATTCAGTCTTCTCACAATGCAATGAGTTCCTATAAAGTCTAACACTGAAAAATTTACCTCCTTATTTTGTATGCTTCACTTATGAGCAGCTATGGTATATTTTGATTTTACTTCACACAAAGCAGCTGCTGAAGGATATAGCACATGAATCATTACATTAGGAGTAATCACATTGTCTCTATTAGATAGCTGCACACATTCCTGTGATAATCCATTTGTCTCTATTGCCAGAGCAGACATAACATCATTTACCATTTCTGAGTGATAGTTGGAATAAAACAAATACAATTAGAGACAGGGGGCTGGGTACCGAACATTTGGCTCAGTATCACTTCACAGCTCAGTTTTCTTATGCATCTCTTGTGGTGGAGAAGTCTGATCATGTGAGCTCAAACTGATGTGTTCATGTGACTGAAAGCAACACCTTATGTGGCAGCAACCTGAAAAAAAGAGAAATTCTGGCAATTTAAAGGGGATATTCCAGCAACTTAGATGCCTGCCAAATCCTTTTTTGAGTCCCATGATATAGTCCTTACCTTGAAGCTGTACTTGAATTTCTTACCCGGCATCTACAGGTTGGCAGCTCAAACTGTAATATAGTTTTACATATCAGAAATAAATTCTGTCAGTTTCTTCTTTAACTGATCTCTCACACATCTGTTGTCCCATTTTTAATGTTCGTTTTGTTTTTAACTTACTCTTCCTAAGTAGCTTTAACTCTATTTTTTAGTTGTTCTTGTTTGTTGTTGTCTTACAGAAGAAACACTCATGTTGCTACACCTTTATACTGTTAATTAAATAAACACCAGTGCTTCATCCTCATTTAGAACACTGCATACCAACCCCAGCTGAGGAAGTATAAAAAATAAAGCACTTTTTGGTCCCCTGTGTCTTTCAGTTACAAAAACTAGTATCTGTTTTCTTTGGAGGAAATATTGTATTATCATTCCGTGGTCCAAATCCAGCAAAATATTTAAAAATAACATTTAACATAAAATAGTCTTAATGAAGAAATTGGGATTAATGATGTGTTTAAAGTTATAGGCATACATATGTACATTTGGGGGGGCGGCGAATAGGATTCTTAAACAGCTGTTCCTGAAGCATGGTAATTTCTACTGTTTCTGAGTCAAAGATCAGTCTTATTTCTTAAGTGGTTTTGAATTGTCATCTTTTTCTGCTGAAATATAATGTCAGAAAATATAAAAAACCCCCATGCATTAAGAAAGAAAGAAATCTATCTGCTGCAATCCAACAAGTTTACTCTGAAAACAATCAAGTAATATTTTTATTTTGCAAAGGTTACAAAGTTGTTAATGTCATTCATAACTTTGTGCTGGTAGCCTTGTGAAACAAAGAGGCTTAATACAAAAGACCCCTGAGGCTTTCAAGATGCCGGTTCTAAAATTATGGTAATCTTGTCTATATTTTGATACTAGTTTGCTAGGAAAATCCCTTATGGATGATGGCTTTGGCAGAACAATGACACAATAATTTGTAGTAAGCTACATATTTTCTATAAGACAAAATAATGCCTGCATAACAGGTAATGAGATTAAGCAAGCACAGAGATTTCCTTAAAATAAAAAAATCAGAATGTCACCCTGAAGTGTCAGTGAAAATTCAGAGAGTGCAGATTTACAGTGGATTCCATGTCAAAAGCAGCTTTTAAATTCAAATAGCTTAAGGATTAATAAAGTCTGGGACAACCAGTTGTGACTATATCCATGTAGTTTATATACTGCCAGAGTTTTAAGCTGACAGTAATGTCTTTGGGCTAGGGTGGGGATCTTTCAGCAGATACAACTAAATCATACTTGTTAAATGAGTTTATAAATCATACAACCAGCACAACCGAGACGAAGGTTTCATTTATGCTTCAGCTTTTTTTGACATTCTGAAGGTGGAGAGAATGAAAAACTGGCTACCCAACAATGTAGATTTTTTCCATTTATACCAAAAGCTCTTGCATTTTCATCTTTTTACATTGTAGCAGTGGAAGATCAAAGCATACATAAACAATTTAAAAAAACCCCAATGTCATTAAAACAGCCAATCAAGTGATTGTCATATGTATAGGCAACTGATACAGCTCCCACTCTTACTCACTCCCTCACAAATGAAATCAAAGGAGACAAAATATCATTCTATCTGGTGGAATAAGGGTTTTACTGTGATGGTACTTAAATCCATCAGCTGTATTTAAAAGAAAACTAATTCATGTACACTCCCCACTATTCTGTTGATTAGATTTATTTCAGAAATACCTTAATAACTTATCAGAATCATCCTAAAATTAATGCCATGTGCATTATCTCTTTTTCTGCTAAAAATATTTTTGCTGAGAAAATCAATTGTTTAACCTTATGTAATCTCAGCTAAACTGTACCAAAAAAAAAAAATGTATGCTGAGTCTTATTTTTTCTGTAATTTTGATTCTTACTCTTTTTTTTTTTTTTTGTGACTATTTGAGTAAAATTCCTCCAGGCATTAAAAAATGTGCCAGTGAATAACCACACACATTTAAAATCTCAAAATGCTTAGTAAAACTCTAAAGTATAGATTTTTAACAGTCAGGAAGTGTCAAAGTTACAACAATACAATATTTTTAATAAAACATTTTTTAATGCTTAGTTATATACAAATAAATTAAAAAGTCAGTCATCTGTCATTTTGTAATTTTTAAAGTAATTTCCAGTCTTTCATTGTTCCCTAAAGACTCTTTACATATCATACCATACCAGTAGATACCCTTCTAGCCATAAGTACCTTAAATAAAAACACAAGCTCCAAATATCTATGCATTAAGTTTGGGATTTCTTGTTTATGAATGTCATTATTGTAGCTAGATACTATTTTTGTACCTCAAAATTGATCCATGCATGTTAAAATAATTCACATAACCAAAAATTTCTATTAAAATCTTTGTATGTCAGAAAGCAGAGTATTCAAAAAACTTCATAGAAAATTTCACTGATGTTTTACATGAACAGGAAACAGCATGGAATTTTAGTTTCTTCACATTGCAAAATATATTTTATTAATATAACTTTCATAGTTGTGCTTCATTTCAGGGAATGTCCATTGATTTCATTGCAAGGAATGACTAACTTATTTCAGTCCTTTCAAAAACTCTCAACCTGTATATATCCCTATATATAAAATATATTCTTCGAAGTACATATTACTTGCTTATTTTACTGCTACTAACGGCAATTACCCTATTTTAAAATGCAGTGCAGAAAACAGAGTAATGTAAATTTATCCTTTACAATTTACCATGTGCGATGCTCAGTGTTTCAAAAACTCCATGTCATCTGTACACCATGGTCTGTTAAAAATTTACTCCAGCTCTGGGAGAAGGCACCACATGTCTGGTTTGTCTACACACCTGAATTGCCTTCCAAGGTATAAGAAGGTATAAGAGAGAGGACACCCCAAGCACCTAAGTATCATCCCAATATGCAGCCTGAACAAGCCCCAGACCAGGAGGGAGAAATAATATTCTCAGACTACTTCTTTTAATCTGTATTCTTGAAGTGACAAGAAATGTAATAACTATTAGCTACCTCGGAATTTTATGATAGAAAGTTGGCCAGATGTGTGTTGGAATTCTGGTCTCAGAAAACAAGAAAACTACCTTTTAATGTGGTAGTGCTTACTGATTCACTTTTTTGTCTTTGCCATTGATCAGCCCATGTAGAAGTCTCAATTTTCATATCAGAGTTTTATCAACAGATCTTATATCTTTATTTTGAAAAAAACCCAAAACACAACTACTAGGAGGAAATATTTTTTGCCCTTGCATGCATATTCCATTTCAGAATTGTCACAAGAACTGTACTTTGAGGACTTTTTAAAATGGAAGGGAAAATGCACATGTACCGAGGCAAATATTGTTTATCTCCATTTCATCCTCAGAATGACAAGAGGAGGAAAGGTTTTCACTTCAAAACCAATGTTATTTGAGGTTTTCTAAGCTAAATTGGCATTTTCAGACTTTCAAGGGACCAGAGAAGATGAAGCAGAAGGTACATCTTGTAAATGGCATGACATTAGAGCTCAGTAACTAAAATGAAACTTAATTTCCAGAGATAAAAAAAAAATAAAGCGGTGAGAATCTCTAGGAAACTACTGTCGTGCCGCTGCTATAACTGTCTTTAATTCTAGGCTTTGTCTATTGTTTCAGCACCTTAGGTTCTTTCAGTTTTATATCTGTATTCTGACCAAGAAATGTGAAAACTGACATTTGGAAATTAAAATACCAGATCTGTTTCTTTAAGTGGAATCATGGTAAAGTGACTAACAAAGAGACACTTTTTCAGACAGTTGACTCATTTGTTAAAGAGCTCAATTTATAACAGAAAAGTCAATGAGCAACAAGAACATTTAGGAAAACAAAGCAGGCTGGAAATTTTCCCCCTAAAGTACTAAAAACAGGTGGTGATACACTAAGGCAAAGATGTTACCAAATTATTTGTTGGTTGAGAGGTTTGAAAAAAAATCCAAATAAGTAGAAGAGGCAATAATATGACCAGTCTTTAAAAAACAGTTGTGGCATCTCCTTCTTCATGATGGCCTATAAAACTCCAAATGTTGTATCACCTCACTCCTCATATATAACAGGCAAGAAGAGAATAAAATGCACACTAGATCAAGACTTTCCATGAGGCATTCAGCCAAACACAATGCTAACACTGTATCATAAATACAAACAAACAATTATTTAAATGAGTAACATGTTGTCAGATGATAGAAGACCAGCTGCATAAAAAAATCTCTCAGAAGGCCATTTTTATGAAGTTCAACTTTTTAACCAACCAGGAAAAATAGAAAAATTACACTGAGCGAGATCTAAGAGCTCTTAATGTGAGTGACCAGCAATAAGACCTTGGCAAAAGAAGGTGAGAGCAGCCACAGATGTCTGTGGTTGATAGAGACATGGAAAATGAGGAATAGAAATACGAGGCAGTATATATAATGTGCTTTAGTCATCCCACTATGCTTGCGTAAGGAATGACACATACTCAAGGCACATTTCAGGCTACTACAGGTAGCCAGTGCAAGATCAGTATTTGGGCTCATTTTAAAATATAAAGATCACAAAAAACCTGGTGTCCTGTGTTCTTTGTCTTGCAACCAATGTTCTGCTGTTTAATATGATGAAAGCACAACGTAAGAGTTTCTGTCAGTTGGGGAACTTGTCACATGCCTTTCCTATGCGAGTATCTTATAAAAGATAAGCTAGCCCCATCTTTCTATTCAATTGTTTTCAAACGGCTAACTGTGCTCAATCCTTGAGACATCTACCAAGTAGTAGAATCTCATGATAAAGCAAGTTAGGTAGTTCAAACTAACTGAACAATTAAGTACTCTGAATACTGCATCATTTTAAAAATGTTTAGTATTCATGGAAATGTTGCTTTAAATACAGAAAGCGTGTGCTGAGCTGTCAGTTCCTTTTTGTGACATGCCATGTATAATAGTTTAGCTTGATGATTCTATCACATTGGGGTAGAAGGCTTTAAAATACTTAAAAATTTAAAATAGATCAGATGTATAACTCTGGAAGTATACTTTCTGCATAAATATACCATCAAATGGAAATTCTTAGTATGCTTCATAATTTGACTGTCCCTTGTATCTTTCTTAAATATTGCAAGTCAAATTCTAATCAGCTTTTGAGATCAACTGTAATGTTATCTAAGTCAGCATGACTACAAAAAAATTTGTATAATTAGGACCAGTTACACTCCAAGAACAGATCATGAGACCTATTTCTTCCTTCATAACATAAAATGGCTCACAATCCAGATTACTTTAGCAGGTATAAAAGCACTTAATGTCATACTCATTATTTGTGAACAGCTTGCCTTCCTAGGTGTGGGGAAAAAAATATTAATATTAAGGTCTTTTGGGCAGTTTCAGGGGTGTTTTGTTTCTTTAATGTATTGACTGTTTAAATTTGCTAATATTTTCCATCACTCTCATTGCAGAATCACTCAGGTGATTCTATAGAGCACCCGGATCTTTTGAAATACCCTTTAACAAACAAACCTATGTACATTTTCTACTTGAACAATAAAAAACAATTATTTCTATCTACTATTAAGAACTGCAATTATTACATTCACAGAGAAAATAGTTATTCACATGCTACTGCCATCAAGGAAAGACATTCTCAGAAGAATTTCCAAATGAACCTTAGATATGGACAAATAGCATCAATTTCCAATGGACATTGAGTGCTCATTAAGACTCTTCTGTTAAAATATCTAAAGCTGTTACACCTCTCCAGTGACCTCAATTTAGAAGCTGATGCAAGAATTCCTTTATACTTTTACATGGAAACACATACTCTGGAAGGAAATTGAAGAAGAGTGAGATTATTGGCAAGTATTATTGACTAATGGTGAATAACGCTACGAAGAAATTATGTCTGATTTGTCACAGATCTCTGTCATTTGTTTTTCTTGGTGTAGATCAATAGCAGACAACTTGCTACCTTTTTTAGGTTTACAAATAGAGGAGTTGTTCTTTAAAAGTCTCTATCGTCAGTCAGTACTTCAATTTATATGTTGTATTTCCCTCAGGACTGTACAAGAAAGACCATATCTAACTTCTGGTCAAGCTAGCTTTTCAAAAATAGATACTTGTATGCAATTACTTTCTGTGCTTTCCATGTGTGCATTCTTCTCTCAATTTCCTCAATCTCCCTGGAAAAATATTCATCTGCACATTTGGGGAGAAGAAAGTTCAAATTCTATCACGTCAGCATTAAAGAGGAATCAAAAATCAACACAGATGGACTCAAAAATTGCTGTACAACAAAGGACAGCACCTTATAACATGTATTTTCATCAGGAAAAGGTGTTTCGATCCCAATCATTAGATACGTCTGGCAGTTTATTTCTGATGTCTTTCCACACAATTGTTTCTTTTTTTCCATTATTATTGGGAGGAGAACTTGTCTCAGTACCATGATATTTCCAAAATCTTATTCTATATATCCTTTTTATGCAATACTTGTGTTCTAAATCCTGCACAGCTTGTGTTTTCTCAGTCAACAGCAAAGCATTCCACAACCTAAGTATGAATCAAGACAAACATTTTTTTTTATTTTATTTTTAACAGTTTTGACTTTTCCCAGTTTCAGTCAATTGAAATGGCCTTGTGAAAACACAGAAGCCCTAATCTACATCTCTCTTTTTTAATATTCCTTTATCATTAAATTATTCTGTTTGTCAAAATGGAACATCATCAAATATTTAGGTTTTCTCTGAAAGTATACATCCTTTCTTACATGATGAACTGGAAAGCTCAATTTGCAATTGATACTTTACCTCTCCGAATATTTTCTGTCTTTTCCCTATGGAAAATCTTGTTTTTTTAAACTCTCTGGCTCTGCAATTCAGTTTCAGTAACTCAATTTCTTTTCTGCAGTTCTAGTCTAGACTTACTCTTGTCATTTACAGAACCTGCCTGATTCTTTCAACCCATCTGGTTCCCTGTATGCATACACTGCCCACTTCTGATTTCACTATCAGAATTAGTATAATTATTTTTGCTTCTAAAGAACCATTCCAGCTCAGACTGTGTAATCTCTCTGTATTAGAGAAAACTATGTTCTGGGCTGGAATTTGTTTTGCAAGGGTTCTCAATACCATGATTTTCTGTATTTTTACTCTGAGAGGGTGTGCAGTATCCAGGATATTCCTTCATTTTGGATGCTGGTATTTTGAGCCCATTCAAACCTAAGAACTCAAAATTTCACACAGTCAGATCTGGATATTGTGCTGGTATTAGCTTCTTGGACTATAATTGAAAAAAAGCAGACAACAGTCAGTGATTTCATATAAATGAGATCCTAAGTATGTGTTTAAGCATTAAGCCAGGCAAATACCACAACATTGTGAATTATGTACTGAACAGATAGCAGAGCTTTAACTCTTTGATCATCTTTTTCCACATAATTGTGCCAATTCAAACTTCATTCTGCATTCCTGTATTATTTTTCTTTCCTTTCAGAAACATAATAACACAATACTTCCACATATTTCTTCACACCAGAAATCTGAGCATAATTTAAATGCCCTAATCAGGATCTGGTACTATTGGGTCAATAGTTTAATATAATATGATACAGATCCTGTCTATTAGGATTTTGAAAATGGTTTAGGTCTACAGTTGCCATTATAATGTGTGTATCTCACCCCATCCCAAAAAAACCCTTCACAATTCTAGTCAAACCTGCTTATGCATCTTCACAATTCTTAACAAGTTTCTCCAGTTCACTGTCAGATGTAAAGAAGAGTGTTGATTTACATCTCTAAAGAGGTGTCTCCACATATTAGCAATCTGCATTGCAAAACTGGTTTTAGATGGTCAAAGCAAGAACTGATGGGAATATTTAGGACATTGCCTTGCCTTTTTCCGTCTGTTTTTCTCCCATTTTTCCTCTTATTTTTCATTTTTCTTTTTCCCTTCTCTTCTTCTTTCCCTTCCCCTTCTCATTCCTCCTCCCCTCCCTTCCCTCTCCCCTTTATTTTTTAAAAAGCTACTTTCAACTATTAATTCTAAATAATTTTCATCATATGAATGCGTACCCTCATTTTGTATATTGCATTATCTATAATGGTACTTTTTAATATACTGCACATAGTTAGGGACAGTAATATAAAAATGGGAAAATTTTTGTTCTACTAACACTGTGAATAAAACAGAAGAGTTGTAAAAATACAAATGTTAAAGCAATAACGAGTGTATTTTGTACTAACAAAATAATCTTTAAAATGATTGATTCAGCTGTACACAGAACTTTAGATGAAGTTAAATCAAACAGGTGGGAAAAAACAAAACCCATGGAGTGGAAGAATGCATTTTATTTCTATACCTAAGTTGGTCTAGCTATGTTCATAGCTAGCACATGTCATTTTTCACTGGAATGGAAATATATTTTTACCTTTACTAAACCACTGTTTTTCATAAACTCCACCACTCTATTGACAAGGAATATGCCATATGAGGAAAAAATAACATCACTGACAAAACCCAAAGTCATTACATTTATAGAGCAGTCTATAGTACTTGTAAACATGAAGACTGATTCATGGGACTAACTTTAGATGAAGCTTTGTTTGAGTAGGATGAAGAGGACTGGAATTTATATCCGAGGGACTATGCCTTATTAGGTACTTCTTCTTTGAATTCTGCTTAAAATTAAATTAAAATGTGATCCTTTTTTCCCAGTTTAATAGTTATGAGCACATTTGAGTTATTATTAAATAACTCCATAATATATTGTGACTCATGAACATAATATATTTCAATTTTAAACTGCCACAGAATGTGAAAACTGTAGTTCATTGTTCAGCTGTTTAAACAGTGGGGTGTGTGTAGTCATGGTTCTGAGTCATGCATTTTCCTACCTGACTCAAACAATCTGATAGATAAGCAACTTTTCTCTGGGCGACAATAAGGGTGTGGATAATATTCAGAAAAGTGGAGAAATTTTCTTGAAAAGCTGCCTCCAGTTTTAATGCTTAAGCCAATTCTTCTCTTTTTTGTATTACTAAGTTCATGATGTAGTAGGCCACTATGTAAAGTAAGTAAATTTCTCTAGGAGCAAAGTGACTTGGTGTTGGTAGTAGCTCCAGAATACTCATATACACTATTGTATTTAAAAACCACAACCAAACTAAACCCAAAAAACCCAAATCAATAAAGAACAAACAAAACCAAAACCAAACAAACAAAACAAACAAACAAAAAATCAAACTCACAAAACCTCAAAAAAACCAAAAACCAAAACCAACCAACCAAACAAACAAAAAACCCAGACAAAATTTAAAAAAACAGCAAACAAACAAAACCCCAGACCATAAGAAAAAAATTGTAGTCCATCTATGGCTTACCAGTAAGAATGAGAATAAAAGTCAAACTGGGAAGGAGCCTAAGAAAGACGCAACATCTGTGAACTGCTGAGTTATTGCTATGTTCTTTCTCACCTCTTTTTATTTCACATAATTTGTGTGAACATTCCTATCAGTGTTCATTACAAGCATGGAGTAAGACTGATGTTCCATACTTTAAAAGGTACAAAATTCAGTTCTGCAATAACTGTGTAAATTTTCACAGGGGAAAATAAAAGGCTCCTCCTGATATGAAAAATAATGTTTCTATCTAATTTTCATTTGTAATTGTTTAAGCATATTTTCTTGTCTCCAAAAGTCTCACTGTGTTGATGTTCTATGAATTTAGTAACAGTCAAAACTTTCTCTAACATCAGTCCTAAATGCATTTTTGACTGACATTCCTGTGAGAACCAGTATTTTTTCTTCTTCATGTTTCTATCTGTGCCAATGTGTGGAAATATGATTGTTCTCACATGCATTGAAAACATTGCCTACTTTTGTCCAACGAGGCCCTTCTTTGACCTCCTCTTTGACCAGATCTTCTCTTCTCTTAACTTGGTAGCATTTGTTCTCACATGTTTTCTTCTGAAGTCTGCTGTATGGAGCAGAATCCAACAGTTTTACAGAATGATATGAAAATTTCCTTATTGATTACACAAATATGCTTCTTAATACAGTTCTTCTTCTGCTTTGCATTATATCCCAAACACTATTCACAGATATCCTGTGATGAATCAATAAATGAAGGAATTGCCCTTATAGCTTTTCAATTTAGCCTAGTTTATACTTAGTATTCTTGTAATTAATCCTTGAGTTCATGATCTATTTAGTATTATTGCAGTTCATTCCAGTGATAATTTTCAGTCTCTTAGCACCATCCCATGCATTACCGACACTGATATTCTATCATGCAGGCAATACCCTAGCAATCATGTGTCATCAGCACATTTTTCTTACTTGTTCCAAGGTCATTAATGAAATGAAAATATTAAGTAAGATTGATCCCAAGAACAATCGATGAGTGATTCTCTCTAGCCTTTGCAGTACCATTTATTATCTTCTCCACTCAGACAGTTTCTTAAACTGTTCTTTCCCTCTTTTTACCTGTCTCATTATATAGCACCGACAGACTTCTTCCCCAAAACATCAGACACAGTTTTTTCATCCAGAAACTGATTATCAGAAAAAACTGTATATTTGTCACATTCTAGCCCAGAAAATTTTATCTCATATTTAGTTTCTGTTCAGTTCTCTTCATCTGTATTGACTAAAGTGTACTTTCAGTTCTTTCTCAAGTATCTGTTTTCAGCATCTACCTTTTACTCATGGTACTCAGGTTGTTTTCTTACACTCAGCACTCATTTCCTGCCCAGCAATTCTATGACCTTCCTGGTAAGTACTGCTGTTGAGAAAATAGCCATGAAATCTCCCCCTTGTCTCTTTTATGACTTTAAATCTCTACTTACACTTCACAGTTGTTTCAACCGTGCATTTAATCTGTATCTGAGTTTTATCAGTGAACATTCCATGCTCTTAAGACTAATATTTTTATCATTTATATCTTAACCTTAGTTAAGATAATAAGTTACTACTTAACCTTAATTAAGATACTATGCCTTTAGTATCCTTCTGTTGTTTGACTCATCAGTGTTTCATCATAACCCATGATAATCTTTCCTCCCCAGTTCTCAGCTTTGATGAAGCACATAGAATATCCCCCTCCCACTTCAAAACCTTGTACAAATCCTTTTGAACTTTTTTCTCTGTTTTTTTTCTATTCATAAACCTTTTATCCCTTTTATCTTCTGTTTCTTTGTTGAATTAAGTCGTCACCTGTTCAGAATATTTATCAATGACCAGGTACCTTTTTCCCAAGTGGCCTCTGTGCTCTCATACAGAAAAATGCTTGCCTTGCTCACATAGCTATGCTAATTCTAAGTATTTCATCTTGCTTCCATTAAAAAAAATAATAATAATCACTACCAAAAAGGGCTAATTTAAGTGAAATATCCCTGTTTTCTAATACATAAACTGGCTTATTTATTTATTTATGACAGGAAGGAAACTCACCTAACTGAATGATTAGCAAAAAAAGGACAAAATTTTTTAGACACTAAATTTATAGGACTCTATCCCTATTTTGTAAATGCATGTTTAGAAGCAGAAAAAGTCTTCCTCCCACTGCCAGAAATCACAAACCTTCCCAGCTTGGGAGTCACCGTCCTGTGTTCATTCAAGAGTGTTTTCTGTCCATATCTAATCCTATGTAATAGCTGAAAGAGAGACCTCTGAAGAATCTCTGTGAGGATCCTGTCGATCTGCTCTTCACTGCCTACTCATCTGCATACTACATCTAGATCTGACTGCCTACTCATCTCCTCCCAAACTCCTCCACTCAGTGGCGCAGTCCCTCAATCAGAGCTGCAACTGCCATTGCCCCTTACCCCCAGCAACAGTGTCAGGGAAGCCTGGCAGCTTGACACTTGTACTTCTATGTCCTCTCTTTGGAGGTCAGTTTGGATCTCCATCTGCCCTCTGGCATGTTGCCACCAACCTTATGTGGACCATGAAGTCCCACACAATCTTAATCAGAGTCCTAGAGGCTTTCTGCACCCCTTTTTCCACCAGCTGTTTCACAATAACTGCTGAGTAGATCTCATTCACCATTCTGCTGAGAGCCATTGCTACTAAGCAAAAGTAATCTAGGACTCTTGAGCAACATTCCCTAAACTGGAAACAGTTGAAGCTGAAGGTGTAAACTGTTTCTAATCAGGAAAGAATAAAAATGGAAACAAAATCCCACCTTTGTTTGTGAATAACAACTAAATATTTAATTAATTGACGAGTTCAAGATACTTTACAGGAAATTTTTTATGCATGTGAATTTTTTTTCAGTATAAAATTTTCTTCTTCATGTACAAAGTTCTCCTGAACTTTGATTTACATGGTCTGTCTCCATACTGAGGCTTATCTGTCAGTCTAGCATGACATTCAAAAGTAAAGGCTACACTTGTTGTTTCCCCCTTAGAATTAAATTTTGATTGTGTGAGTGTACTGTCTTATTAGTAGATGAGTCATTTTCCATTTCACATTTACTGTTTCTGCGTAACCCTCTTCCTTTTATTTCCTTATTTTTAGCTCTTCCAACTTTAACCATTTACATTTCTAAAGGAGTACTGCTAGTATATGTGCATGGAGCTGGTCTGGTACCTCATGCAGGTGTTCAGCATGGAACTGTACTGTGCTGTGCTATGCTGTGCTGTACTAGACCATACTATGCCTACTTTTCCCTAGAAATGCAATCTCATAAAATATGATCTTAAATCTTATGTTAGACAGCAAATTTGTCTAGGTCAATGGCTCTTACCCATCTAGGAACACTAAGTTACTCATTCTTCTTGCTGTCTCATTTCAGTGTTCAGAGAATGTCCGTAACAAACTGCTATGAAAACAGGGATGGATAAACCAAAACTGGGAGCTAGTCAGTGCTGTTCTTGTATAAATGATGGATTTCTAGGATGACTAATTTGACTTTTCTAACATTCATTACTCATCAATAAGTTGGGAAAGTACTCCACTTTCAGGCAAATTATGCACTGAAATACGTTGTGTGTCTAAATTGTCTAAAACTACCGCTTCTGCACTCATAAAAAAATATAAGAGGACAAACTCAGGAAACTGATTAATTTCCTAACATTTATAATTTAGGAAATTACAAACAAAAAATAATTAAAAAAACCCCAAACAACAAGGACAAGTTTTACATGAAAAAAAAAAAAGCAATGAGGTAAATTTTTACATGAACAAAGGAAGCCGGCAATGGGATGTACAATACCTTTTGTATCATCTAAAATGTTGAAGAGAAGATGCAGAGTCATTCACAGAAGTACAATCTGGGAGAAGAAGTAGGAAACTCTGAGTAGGCAAGAGCTGAACAAAAATCCTCAGGGTCATAGGATCTTTGGTTTGCTGCCACCTTCTTTGAACCATTCTTCAGGTTCTTATTTCAGGTAGTATACAAGCTCATCCAGTTCTTAATAACATATCATTATACAATGCAAAAAGTCAACTGTCTAGAATACTTAGTCCTATTCATAAAATCAATTTTATATATTTATATATATATAGAGAGAGAGAGCGAGAAGGAAACACAAATAAGTAAATATGTAGGCAAAGACAAAAGATTAGTGAAAATAATTTGCGGAATAAGTGGTTCTACATATGACCAAAAAAGTGTTGACAGTAAGAGTAGAATATAAAACCAACAATATATCCATATTAAAATATTCCTAACTTTTAAATTATAAATACTTATGAATACTTGAAAATACTCAGCACCTTTTTTACATTTATACTGAAAAAAGTGACATCCCTGTTTTTTCTTTTAAAAAAATCATGAAGCAAAACCAACCAACCAAACAAACAAGCAAAAAATTTTAAAGCTATATTTTAGTCTAAAGAACCTTTCTCCACTACAAAGTTTCCAGCACTATGTTGTGCTCGTTTTGGCTGAGTTCATTTCCTTTACAGTAGCTGTTATGCGGCTGAGTTTTAGAGTTGTGCTGGAAATTGTCGATAACTCAAGGAAGTTTTAGCTGTTGCTGAGCAGCGTTTGTACAGAGTCAAGGCCTTTTCTGCTTCTTACCTCACCCCACCAGTGAGCAGGCTGGGGGTGCACAAGGAGTTGGGAGGGGACACAGCTGGTCCAGCTGACTCCACCCAAACACAGGGATATTCCATAACATATGGGTTGTGCTTGGCACCATAAAAACCGTTGAGAAGAAGGAAGGAGGTAATGTTCAAAGTCACAGTTACATGTGATGGAGCCTGGCTTTCCTGGAAATGGCTGAACACCTGCCTGCTCATGGGAAGTGGTGAATGAATTCCTTGTTTTGCTTTGTTTGTATCCACAGCTTTTGTTTTACCCATGAAACTGTCTTTATTTCAATCTGCTAATTTTCTCAATTTTCCTCTTCTGATTCTCTTGCCCATCCCACCCTAGAGGAGTGAGTGAGTGGCTGTGAGGGGCTTAGTTGCCAGCTGGGGCTAAACTGTAACACATGCTTGAACATTTTCCCATGCCAATACACAGAAAGCATGGTCAAGCCCTCTGAAATTTCTTCCTTCCAATTTCAAATAAGTGCTAGGAGAAAGAAGCCTTTAGGTTTGGAAATCCTGGCAATTTTTCTTTAACACTAGCTAAAACTGTGAAGATGTTAGAAGCATAGTATGGTGGTAATTTTTTTTGTTTATTTAAATCAAAGAATAATAAAACAAAAATAATAAAGATAATAAAATTTAAATAATAATTAATGAAAAAAAGGTATTTCTGTGTCAAGTAACCTTAACTGGATTCTAGAACAGATGTGGCTTCACGTATTGGGAGAACCGTGAGGTTCTGTTAATGCAACGTCCAAGCAGTAAAAGCTAGTGATATACAGGTGAGCTGAACTAAGAAAAACTTTGTTCTGAAGGATTAGTTTCTTCCCTCCTCCATGTATTTTTACTATCTAGCAATTTTTGGAGCTAAGTGCTAGATGTGTAACAGGAACAATCTGCATAATTCATGTGAGAAAGCAGCGTAACATCATTTTTATTAAACTTTGAGAACCAGAGGGAAAAAAATTAGAGTATAAAACACACACAAAATATAGGCTATAGGTCACATTTTTTGACTTAATGTGTCAGTCTTTGACTATGCCTCATGTTTTTGGAAGAACCATTTATCCCAGTACAAAACTCTGCAAACCCAGTTAATCATAATTTTCACTTCAGTCTGTCATAGTTATAATATAATGAGGGAATAACTGGCCTATCACTTCTCTACTAAGCAGTGTTAGACAGTGTCTAAACTTCTGTATAGAATGATATGACTTTTGGAAACTAAAAATGAGAGCAATTCTATTAATTTATCTTATCCAAACAACAAATCATCCCCAATTCCAAGAAATTAATAACCAAACACCAGTGGAAAAATTTGAAAATTAAAAAACCATCTATGTTATTTGCACTCACTGAAATCAAGGAGTCTAATAATGTCATCATGTCGACATACTGCTTCTATACAAATAGGGATGTGTGTACATGGTTGCTGATTAAAAGACACTGCTAGATACAAAGAACAGTACGTATTAAAATTTAGACTATCCATCATGACCATGTCAAAACTCCTTGCAATATGTTTCCTTTTTATTACCTATAACATCCACATATGCAAATACTGGCTAAGCTGACAAATAAATATTTTTAATTCTCAAAGCCTTTACATTCCAGTTTTATTAAGAATATCTTTGTAACACAAAATGATGAGTCAGTTCCTTTGTAACTAAACTTCTATATATGCAAATACAGATTTAACTGTGTATGTTCTTTGTAAAAACTAATATTCTTAACCAAAACTCACAAAACTGTTTTCAGTTCTTGAGAAACAGAACACATAAACCCAGATGTATCAGAAGAGTGATATCATATGTAAGAGACATTGATAAGTTCTATGTTCATCCAGAAAACCCTATAAATTTAGCCTTAAATTAAGCCTAAACAAAACAGAGAAAGACAAAAATACTAGAAATATTAAGAGAGTAAATGTTTTATTTGAAGAACTGAAATCCATAATGATAAAATTTTTCTTTTCTGTCCATCTACTGATTTTACTGAGTTTATTACAGCATTTGCTGACTAGTAAATACTACTACACGAAGAATAAATGGAGAGGGTAATATATCTTATTCCAGAGAGTCAATAATGTCTATATTTTTGCTTCATTGAAATATGCTAGAACAGCTGGAATCAAAACCAAAATAAAGATAGCTCTTCATCATGTTTGCCCATATATCCATTTGCTTCTTTTAGCTGTTAGAATCATGCATATATTACATGGATTAGACATGCAAAGGCAATGAAAAAATAATACAGATACAGAAGATCAAACTTCAGGGAATACATGATTGAATTTCCTCATAAAATGAATTAAACTTTACTTTCAGCTACAGAAAAGCAGTGCAACTGCAATACTAATATATTGCATTGCTTTCATGTGGTGCAATACATTATCCATGTCCAAAATGGTGGTTTTAGTCATGAAGTATGCTTGCAAATACCTCAATTGAAGGGAACTCCAATTTTGCCTTAAATACACATTTGCAAGGTAAGATTTTTCAAACAGTTGAGAATTTTACTAAAGAGAGATTGAGGAAAAAAAGATGCTTTTGAGAAGAGTTGACTTTTACAGCTAATTCATCGTGGAGGGAGGATGTTGGTGTCTTTGAGGAGGAAAGATTTAAGAAGGTGTGATAGGAATTCTTAGAGGAAAAGTGGCTTTCTGAAACTTTCTAAAGAGTGAAGAGGCCTTTAAAGCTACAGATTATAAATGAACTGTAGTTCTTCAGTTATCCAAAAAAGTCAGTGACTAGTCATTATTCATCTTTGGTATAGTACTTGTATTACTTTCCACAAATTGCTCTTTGTTTTTTAATTCTCATTTTCAGTTGCCTAATAGATGAAGGATGAGTAACAATATGAGTTTCACGTAAAACTTCTTACGTAAATCTTTAATTTCTTTTAGATATTTCATAAAATGTCCATATAAATAGTTTCAGAGAAGGCTTATATAATTTACTCAGTCATATACAAAAAGTCAGCAAACTAAAGAAATAATAGTTCAAGAATTTATGAGATACCACCCGAATTAGAGGTAAAAATGTATAAAGAACATGAAAACAAATGTTTGTCTACAGTAAGACTAATTTTATCTCATGTCCCAAAAAACCATTTAAGTGTAATTTGGCAGCCCCACGAGCTGATGCTGTAATTGTGTAACTGCCTTAAAATCATCATCATCATGGCTAGGCTT
>VZRE01007937.1:0-151931 GCA_013396775.1 Cephalopterus ornatus
CTCCCATGGTAGGGGCAATATCCAGTTCAATCAGCTGTTTCAATTTAAAAATTGCTACTACTTATAGTACATTCATAGGCAAAGGTTGATGCCATAAGCAAGATAATAAATACAGGAAGAAGCTCCTTCTGTGATCAACACTAGTAAATGTTGATCCATAGCTAAATCCATATACTTTCATTTAGAACAAAAATGTTACATCTTGACATTTTAAAATTAATAATTTGTGACACAATCAAAACAGATATTTAAGTTTCTGTGTTTGCTCAGAAAAAGCTATCATTTCTAGAAAATCTCTTTTTACCATATTTCTATCAAACCATCTCGCTTATTAACCCTGATCAGAAAGACACAGTTTTTGTTCTATGAGATCAAATATTACTTTATGAAAGCAGATGTAATCATAATGTTGGTGAATTAGTATGTTCTTGTTGCAATGAAGTATAAAATTCTACTTTTTCTCTTTAATGACCATACAGTTCTTGCTTCTTTCATCAAGTAGATTTCTAGCAAATTGAACTGGTTTAATATGTAGCCTAATAAGCATTCAAGATGATTTGAAGGGAAGGTCAGGAACGTCTGACCAACAGTCGGATATGGAGGAACAGAAGTAGGAAAATAAGCATATTCTGCTTTCCCATGTGACTCAGTCTTCATTTTGCATTTTCCTATCTGAAATGTTTCCAACCACCAAATGCTACCTTTCCTTTCTCCTATGCATTCACAGGTATATGTGGCACAAGCACCTAAAACTCAATGACTGTGGAACTAGCAAAGCATATGAATTAATCTCCTCAGAAAATGTGTTCACGATTATGGATAGATGACTCCTAAATCTTCCATTATATGTCATTGTTCATTGTAAATCTAATGGACTAGTAACTTACAGCCCACTCTTGTTAGGATGTTCATCATAAAATCCAATTTAAAATAAATCAGAATTAAGTACTATGAATTTCAAATTGCATGAATAATGACATGATTAGTATAATGATGGCATTTGAATCAAATAGTGTAAATGTGTGACAATAAACTCCCTGCCTCCTGGAACCCAGCCTTCCTGTCTTCCTTGCAAGCTGTCCCAGCCTTCACTCTTTCTGTCACCAGGCTGATGACAGGAGACATTTTATTCCCCAGCTTGGAACTGTCTGACTAATACTTGCACACTGCTGGCTGCTGAAGCAGCTTCAGGTTCTCAGACCATTTGTGTAACAATCTGCTACAGAATGTCAATCAGATGACACTAATGAAATAATGAAGCTATCAGAAAGTGTCCAAAGGAGGGCAACAAAGATGGTGAGGAGTCTATAGGGGAAACCCTGTGAGGAGCAGCTGAGGTCACTTGGTCTGTTCAGCCTGGAGAAGAGGAGACTGAGGGCAGACCTCATTGCAGTCTGCAACTTTCTCATGAGAGGAACAGGAGGGCAGGCACTGATCTCTTCTCTGTGGTGACCAGTGACAGGACCCAAGGGAATGGCCGGAAGAGGAGGTTTAGATTGGATATTAGAAAAAGGTTTTTCCCCCAGAGGGTGACTGGACACTGGAACAGGCTTCTCAGGGATGTACATCAAGCCTGACAGAGCTCAAGAAGCATTTGGACAATGCTCTCAGACACATGGTGTGATCCTTGGGCCTATCCTGTCCAGGGCTAAGAGTTAACTTTGATGATCCTTGTGGATCCCTTCCAATTCACCATATTCTATGATTCTATTATTATAAGGATTAAACTATTGTATGTATAAATTATGGATTTGACTATGCTTGTATATAAATATGGGTGTGTATATATATATATACACACATGTATGTGTGTATGCATATACATATGCATATATGCATTGTATATCCATGTATATATCAACATGTATAACTAATAATTTTGCAACAGAAAAATACACACGCTTACACAAATATTATGTCTATGTTATATATCTAAAACAGCTCATGGACAGTTTCAGTAGTAGGTCAGAGGCAACATTACAGTTACAACTGCTGTCACTTTTGAATCCCCTAACTCAGGAGACTTTTCTTCAGTGGTTAAAGAAGAGAAGGATTTGGAAGAAAAGGTTGACTCTTCATGAGGAAATGACTCTTCATAAAGGAAACAAAATTATGTAACAGCAATGTATATATTTGTGTTTTCCTGTTGATTTCCCCCTCCACCCTTTGTTTTCTTTTTTAGGTTTTTTTGGGGGGAAACTTCAAGTCTGACTGTACATCACTGTGCAATTTTTATCTTATGGTCTTTTTCTCCTGCTTTTCTGCAAAATATTTCTATCTACACCCAGCAGAAAGGCAAATCAAATCCTCACATATTGTATTAAGAGTAGCACAGGGTGATTATAAATGGGTACAGAGCTAAGGGAAATCTGGTGTTAATGGCTTACACCAGTGTCAATGTTTTGGAAGGTTTTAGAAAGACTAAATTAACTGATGTATTTCCATTATTGTTTTATAATTATGGTTTTCTTCTTTTTAATACTGATGTATATGTAACATTCTTATTGGTACTGTTATCTTTATTATTACCATTTTTATTTTTTTATTATTATTTTTAGTTAGTTTTGATTAGCCTCAATAATAAGTCTATATCACATCACATTGGAGTAGAGAGGAACAAATCAGAGGAGTAAATTAGTTGGTACTGAGGACCTGACATTCCCACTGTAAACCATTTTTGGTTTAATATCAGACTAACTTGGTATAGTCACTCAGAGACTGTATGTTTTAAATCTTAAATCAGTGATGATCTTGGAGGTCTTTTCCAGTCTTAATGATTCCATCATTTTATTTTGTGATTCTACATCCTTATACAGCTGGAGCACATTCTGTAAACTCCTGGATTGTCTTTTCCAGATTAGTCTCATATAAGAAAAATCTAACACATGCCTCTATCATTCTAAGTCCTGTGTCTGTACTTTCAACAGTCCTTTGCTCTAAGACAAACTGAACACAAAATATTTCAAAATTCAGTGATGAGAACTTATTACTCATCGCTGATTCATTTAGCAATAAATTTTAAAAGTCCCATTTTTAATAAATTAAAAATATATATTGTTAAACTGCATAAAAATGATATACACATGGAGCACATCCATAAATTGGAGATGTGTTCCACATAGTCGTGTTCCTGTGTAACCTGGTCTAGGTGACCCTGCCTTAGTAACCTAGTTCTTAGGATTGGACTAGGTGATCTCCAGAGGTCCCTTCGAACCTTAACAATTCTGTGATTCTGTGAAGTTTCTGGAAAAAAGCTTTAAGTCTCTTCCAGCCCTTAAGCACTCAGAGGCTTTCCAAGACTGACTTTGTCTTTAGGACTATTTTTGTCTTGGAAACCAGTTAACAGGTGGTGATTTGTTGGAGATACAAACACTGGTGACCTCATAAGCAATCTATAAAACTTAATAATTGAGGTTCATTTTGGGTTTCACCTTTTTCCTAACGGTTTTCAAGGAACCCGGTTTATTAAATCAAAACTCAAGGGATCTAAAACTATTTCAAATTAAACTATTGAAAAAGGTTTTTAAAATCTAGGGATGCAAAAATTTGAGGGTTTTTTTTGTATGTATAAGTAATCTATGCCGGAGTCCATACTGTTTCTAATTCAGAATTAAAAGCATTATGGAAAAGGTAAACACTTTCCCCAAGAACAGGAGAAGTTCTAATAATTTAAACTCCATAGATATCTTTCTGCCTTCAGGCCATAAAATTCAGGATATCCTATTATTATAGCCACATCTTATACGAAGAACTTGCAGTTAAAAAGAAGAATTTGGCATCTCTAATTAGTATGCAAAAATTGCACAATGAAATTGAAACCTCAGGAGATTTCTAGCCATTCTGTTCAAATGTACTTTTTGTTCCCAGTCTCCTGCTAATGTTTTAATAAAACTTTAGAACAAGCTACTCAAAGGGAAGGAGATGTTTTTACAGCTGTTGGAGATGTTTAATAGATTGAAACTTGCAGAAAAAATTCCCAGATTGTGAAACAAATCTGCTACAAAAATATTGCAGCTTGTCTTTACATTTTTAAGAGATCTCTGAACTGAAAAGAGAATCTCTAAAGATATCACCTCTCATATGGAATAGTCTGAAGTTTTAAACGTAAAGTGTAAAAATGACATTTTTGCCTACACTGAAAAATAAAATATACCTTTCAAAATTATTTCCAGATATTTTAAGGGATGAAAAAGTAGAGAGAAACATATTAAAACTTAAAAATTAATCATATCTTTGATATCCTTCGATATTTGGGAAGTGAGTTTGGAGCTCTGTAGACAATATATAAATATCTCTCACTGATGGAGTTTTTGCAATATTAGCATTATCATGCAACTTCACAAACCCATGCAGCTTCCAGTCTTTTCAGTTAAGCTATGTTGTAAATCCTACTTGAGCATTCCCCAAGAGGTTAGCTTGAAAAGTAATTGCTAGATTATACCAAGCAGTGAAGGTATTTCCATTCAACGTTCTAGCTAGTGATTTCACTCTCTGAGCATGTATTCTTGTGTTTGTAGCCTAAACAGAACTACAGTTTTGTTTTTCAGTCCTTAAATTTCCTTAAATGTATGCTTGCGTGTTGAATACTAGAGATGTCTAGATATTTTTAGACTAGCTTAGTATCCTTCTGAGAGTGTCACTTCATCGAGTCATACTGAAATAATTTGAGAGAAATATTTAGATCATTCACTTGAGTATATTTGGCGACAAAATTCCTTCTTTATATTCTTTGGTCCAAATCTTCTTTTATTCAGTTCTTTTTGGGAAACCAGAGCACATATCTACAATGCAGCCTGCCAGGGTGTTGACTTGAAATTTGAATCTCTAAATGGGGCTGCTTCAGCTTAGAGTGTCTAGCCCATCTGGAGAATGAGAGCTTAGTGTTTGACTACACATTGTCATGCTGTGGAGGATTCAGAATCTTTGTTCCCTACCTTGCTGGGTAACTAATGTCAAGGATAGACCACTGTATAAAAGTTAGCTGGTGGTGACAGTGCCAATAGACGTACTTTGTAAAATGATTGTGACTGCTCTGTGTCTTGCTGAACTCAGGGCTGTCACTGTACATTAGGAATGCTCTGAACACAGGAGGGATAGGTTCCCCTGTGAACCTAGGCAATACCTTGTGTTGTTTCTGTATGGCTCTGATATTTAAGCAATAGCTGAGTTTCTAGCAATTCAGTTTGGAGTGCTAACAGCAATACCTAAGTTCAGGTATCTGGAGATATGTGCTGTTCAAAAGGAGCTACCAGTCAATTTAACAGTCCGCTGAGGTTAGCCTGAACTTGTGAACAGGCTGACTGAGTCATTGTTTTGAATTCAAGAACATTAATAATGCCTAACTCCCGTGTTAGGGAAATTTTTGATGGCTTAAAGCTACCCATTTATGCATTTATGCTTTGTTTCCCATTCTGTGACATAGGTCGCTCTAGGAATAGAGTCTATTTCTTTCTTACAGTTTTGTGAGATTATATGCTTAAATGTTTCTAAAATGCTATTGGTATAAATGGAAAGTCTTCACAAATTCTGCCAGGCAAATGCAACTAGAGCTACACCTAAAATTAAATTAAAGAGTGATAAGTAAAATACTTTTGATCAAGGCAAACCTATCCTCCTCTAAATAATTCCCATATATATTTTTATATATATATATATATGTGAGGAACTAGAATATTCCAGGTTTCTTTCTTATTATAGGTTTGCACATTGTCACTCCCTTTGTCAGACTAAAATAAATTATCACCACAGATAGTGCAGTTCTATATTAGTTGAACTCAGCAATGGGGAACATTCCCGGATGCATTTAATTTACTCATCCAGGTAAAATTTGCATCTATCAACTATTCTTCTATTTTGTCCAACACAGATTTTAAAGCCTTCTTAATTGCCAGTCTGATGGCAAGAAGGAGGTTTACTCTCTTTTTATTTTACCATAATATGCTCACACATATATAACTAGAACAGTAAATACTCTTTTAAAATTGTATTCCTTTATAATATCATGTCTACTTTTTAACCATTTTACAATTTCTTTGTTGATCTGTTATGAGTAGAAAGACACCAGACTGCAGGAAGATTTGGAAGAATTTAGTTGTCCTTCACATTAAAGTTACAGCTTTAAAACTTTTTGTAAACCACAATGCCCCTTTGCTGTATTCTGTGAAATTTCTGTGGGAAGCAGGAAGGCTAAGGTGCTACTTGAGTGGTAATACAAAACTGGATTCATACGGTAATGCAAATTGAGTTCAGAGTTTTCTGTCACAATTACTTGTACTCTGTCCTAATATTACTGAGCTGAGGTAATATAAAAATATTGTAAAAAATAGATGTGCTTGAATATGTGTAGCACTTAAAATTGGGAGGAAGTGCAAAGAACAAAGAGATTAACACTTTATGGCACAGAAATCTAATCTGTGACATGGGAAATATAACCAATGAGAAGAAAGATTTTGTCCATTTCTCTGTTAAAGAAAATGAAAATAGGACATTACAACTTTTCACAGTAACAGATTTTACACGAATATACGATATACAACTCATAATCTCAAATAATAAATTTTCACTTTATGCTAATAGATCAAGGTTACTGATCATTGTTCAAGTGGGGAATTTTTTTCCAGATATTCTATGTAGCAGCCAACACATTTTAGATCTCTGCATCATACAAGTCTGTGCTGACATCCTGTTTATAGATTAGACTCATAGTAATTTGATATTTAAACTAACCCACTGTAGTGGTTTTGATTTTAGACCCTCCTTGGTAACCAGGTTGTAACTGAGGAAGTGGTCATCCTCCCAGTATTCCATACGATTTTCTACGTAAACCAGGGTATAAATAAGAAGGGGGAGAAGCCTCTTGCTCTCTTTCCTTTCCGGTGGACCCGGGAGCAGGTTCTCTGCTATCGGCTCTGCTCGTGTGGAGGAGTGAGGCCCAGTGAGGCCTTGTGGGCCTTGGGAAGCGGAGAGTGCCGGCGGTCCCTTGGTGCAGTTCTGCTATCTCGAGGGGAGTAGTAAGATTTTCTCTTATTAGTTTTTTTATTGGTTACTCTTGGGTTTTTATTGTGTATATCTATTTTGGTTTTTTTTCCTTCCCTCTCCCTTTTCCCTTCGGGGCAGGGGGAGGTGTTCGGGGTCCCTTCTCCTGTGTACATAGTATTCTAATTGTATATAAGTATAAATACATGTGTATATTTTTGTACAACTTTGGTCTGCTCATTTCAGCGTTTCAGTAACTTTTCCCTTCTCCCTTTCCCTTGTGTTCATAGAGGGGGTGGGGGTAGGAAAGGCTGCAAACTGTAAAGTTTGAGCATTCGGCAGAAAGGTCGGATCCAAACCGTTACACCCACATCATACATTTTCAAATATGTTTACTAATTTCATTTAATAACTTTCGAAGGCATTCAGTTTTTGATATATTTATAACCTGTTTTTCCATTAAATGTGCCTTTGAAATACAATGAGATTTATATTTTAGTGGAATACTCAAGGTCACATCCTGTTGTAGAGAATACAGGTGCCAATTTCACAGCCCACTACTCAGATCACCCAACCACACTCCTAATATTTTTGTTAGACAAAGAGCAACAAAGTTTATTAGATGGTAACAGAGTGCTATAATGTGCAATTTATTTTGGTATGGATTTCCTGTTATAATGACAAGATTATCTGGCAAAGCTATATTCCAACTCTTAGAGCTAAATAAATATTACTGTAACTACAGTGACTAGGTTTTCACTTTAACGGAAAATTATTTTGTATTTCAGAGATAAAAGTTGCATAAATATTCTTTCACGCTGGTAAAACCACCATTCATCAGTGCTTAACATTTTCAGATTTTTCGCTATATCCTGTTTGTTTTGTCCAAATTGTGGCTTAGAAACTAAGTTCTTCCTGAACCTAAGTATTCTTTTTCTATTAAATCCAAACGTTTAATTTTAAATCTAAACAATACGCAGCATATTTTTTGTAGTTTGACCTAACTTTTTACATTAGAAGAAAATTCATTTGCTATTTATAGCTTCTTCTTTACATTACTACAGCTATAGAGCAAATATTTCAGTAAAAAGTCTTATGCTTCTTCATATTGAATTAATGGGGACACTTCACCATGCTGATTAGTCGTCTGACAACTCCAAATTGAAGGTTACCTCATTACACTTGTAACACTCCTGCCCTGGAGCTGCAAACTCACAGGCTCAGCCAGGAGTTTTACTTTAATATATATATATATATAAATATATAGTATTCTTTAATATCTCAAGATAGTGTCCAGAGAACAAACCACAGACTTGTTCCCAAGAGGTATTTTTTATTAGTAATTTAGGGGAGAAAATAAGGGAACTTGGCAAAAGTTCAAAAGGGCACCACACAAGCTAGACATTCTACCACAATATTAACCCAGCACATACTAATCCACAACTCTTAAGTCAAAATCTAATCCCTTCAGTTCCAAGCCATCCTAATCATCAAGAAAGAAGCAAAGAAAGAGATGTAGAGGGAGCAAGAAGAGAGAAGGAGGAAGAGGGAGAGACAGCTTATACAGCAGCTTATGTAGCTACCACTGGAACCCTATGGAAGCCCAGCTCTCACACCTCCAAGTGGCAGGGCCATGACACGTGGCAAACGTGTCTGTGGTTTTATCTGCTCTAGTCCCTATGGTCACCACCCCTAGGTGGGGTCTCTGACCCACCAGCCACTCTGGGGTTCCAGGCCAGGGTGAGGGGTAGTGTCCTCACTGTCCCTGCCGATATGAGCCTGGCTTAGGGGCTGCAGGAGGTGTGCTGTGTTATAGTTTTCCTGAGCTGTTTGTGACTGACAGCTACCCCACAGCTTCCCCCTGTGGGCTCCAGGGTCTGACATGAGGGATATGATGCCACCCTACCTCTGTGAGGTTCAACCCATCCCTTCTTCTTCCACACATACACACACACACCCCTCTCCACAAGGTGGTTCTGACACAGCAATTACAGATCTGCTGTCTTAAAACACTGCTTCTGAAAATTTCATAGAAGAATTTAATATGTTGGTGAATGGATTCATTAAATCAGGAGATTAAATTAACTGTTCTTACATGAAATAAAATTAGAAAGTAACATCTAGTATATAATGAATCCATGCACTTTACGTCTTCAAATACAAATGTACTTAAAATGCCTAATAAACAGCTGTAACATGTAACTCATAGTGAGTTTGTAATTCTTATTAATAAATCATAGAGTTCTCTTTTAATTTCATTGTTTTCAGAGATTATTTGATTGATAAAGCAGTAAATATCTTATGGCTATCTATAATAATAATTTCTACTAATGAAGATCAACTACTAAGAACTCAGGATATCAGTAAAACCAGACTGAGCAAAGTCATTATGTTACAGTGCCAGAACGAAGGCATGGAAACAGGCTGCCCAGAGAAATGGTTGTGTCTTCATTCCTGGAGGTATTTAGAAGATGTGTAGATGTGGTGCTTAGGGATATGATTTAGTGGTGGGTTTGAGAGTGTTAAGTTAATGGTTGGACTCGATAATATTAAGGTCTTTTCCAACCTACATAATTCTATGATTCTAGGACACACATTCTACAAGAAATGCCAACAAATTGGGACTGAAGGCAACAATCGTCTTTTGCTTCCATTGTTCATTTCTCCCTGGAATATTTTTGCATTTTGCTGATACCATAACACTTTTCTGTATGATGATCTGTAATCATAGAATGATTTGGGTCAGAAGGGACCTTAAAAAATCATCTTATCCAACCTCACTTCCATGGGACACCTTCCACTCGATTAGATTACTCAAAGTAGCATCCAACCTGGCCTTGAACACTGCCAGGGATGGGGCATCCACCACTTTTATGGACAACCAGTTCCTGTGTCTCACCACTCTCTTAGTAAAGAATTTCATCCTTACGTCTAATCTAAACCTACCTTCTTTCGGTTTAAAATCACTGCCCCCTGGACTGTCACTGCAGACCCTGGTAAAAACTATCCATCTTTCTTATAGTGACCCTTTATATATATTGAAAGGCTGCAATAAGGTCTCCCTAAAGCTTTCTTGTCTCCAGGTTAAACAGCCCCAACTCTCTTAGCCTGTCTTCACAGGAGTGGTCTTCAATCCCTTCAAATCTTTTTGGGGTCCTCCTCTTACTAGTCCATGTTTTGAGCTGAAGGCACAAGAACTGGATATAGTACTCCAGTTTGCCTCTCACTAGAGCAGAGTACAGAGGCAGATTCACCTATTTTTATGCAGACCAAGACACAGTTGGTCTCTTGAGCTACAAACACATATTGCCAGCTCCTGTCCAATTTTTCATCCATCAGTTTCTCCAAATGCTCCTCAGAAAGGCTTCTCAGAATCCATTTGTCCTCCAGTCTGCATTGATGCTGGGGATTGCCCCAACCTACATGCAGGACCTTGCACTTGGCCTTGCTGAACTTCATGAGATTCACATATGCCCACTCCTGAAGCCTGTCAAGGTCTCTCTTGTGCTGTTTTTGATTGAGTTAGAGTTAATTTTCTTCACACTGGCTGTGTTTTGGATTTATTATGCAAACAGTGTTGATATTATAGAGAAATTTTTGTTATTGCTGAGCAGTGCTTTCACCGAGCCAGGGCCTTTTTGCCTCTCACCCCTCCCGAGCAGCGAGGAGCCTGGGGGTGCACAAGAAGATGAGAGGGGACACAGCTGGGACAGCTGACTCCAACTAACCTCAGGGATATCCCATACCATTTGACATTATGCTCAGGATATAAAGCTGGGGGAAGAAGGAAAAGGGGATTAGTGAAGATTGGTCTTCCTATATCACCATTATACATGATGAAGCCTTTCCTGGAGACAGCTGAACACTTGCCTGCCCATGGGAAGTGGTGAAAGAATTTCTTGTTTTGCTTTTCTCGGGTGCTCTGCTTTCGCTTTGCCTGTTAAGCTGCCTTTATCTCAACCCATGAGTTTTCTCATTCCTCTTCTGATTGTCTCCTCCATTGTGCAAGCAACTGTATGCCTGATGCAGTTAAGCCATGACACTTCTGGATGACATCCCATTCTTCACTCATGTCAACCATACTACACAGCTTGGGTGTTAACTGCAAATTTGCTGAGAGTATACTCAATCCGATTGTTTATGTAATTATTAAAGATATTGAATATTTTTTTATAATTGCTGGTCCTAGTACGGAACCTCGAGGGACACCTCTTGTTGCTGATCTCCATTTGGACATAAAGCCGTTGACTTCAACTCTTTGAATGCGGTCATCTATCCAATCCTTATTCTTCTAATAGTCCATTCATCAAATACATAGCTTATCAATTTAACAGCAAGGATGTTGTTGGGGACTGTATCAGAGGCTTTACAGAAGTCCAGGTTGACGACGTCTGTAGTTCTTCCCTTATTCACTGTCACAGTTACTGCATTGTACAAGGCCGTGAGATTAGTGAGGCATGATTTGAACTTGGTGAAGCCATGTTGGCTGTCTCTAATCAGCTTCCTGTCTTCCATATCTTTTGACATATTTTTCAGGAAGGTCTGTTCCATGATCATACCCGGTACAGAGGTAAGGTTGATTAGTTGGTAGTTCCCAGGGTCCTTCTGTTTACCCTTTAAAAAAATTGTATTCAATCAGGACTTTGTCTGACTGCCATGACTTTTCAAATATGATGACGGTAAAGATATGACAGTGTGGGCGGGTTCATATTTAGTCATGCTAGTTCTTTTTTTTCATTTGAAATTAAAATATCTGTTGAGGTTCCTGGAGAATGTAACTGTGCAAATTAGGGAAAGGTATGCAAGCTAAATTTGCGGAAATGTATGTGCCATACTATGCCATGTTAAGATATAAAATACATAACTTAGAGAAGACAATATTTAGATATCAGGTAAAAAACTCAAGTCTACTATGGGAAGACATTTGGAAGAACTCTGAATCTTCACACCACTACTGATATTAAGAGTAATATTCTTCTAACACTTAATGTGCTGACTCTAATAAGCACTCCTGTTCTGAAGATGATCTTCCTACATAGAAAATGAAATGATCAAGACTATTAAGGACTTATAAGTCTGTGGCCCATGTTGGAGGCTGTATATGTTTATTGCAGAAAACAGTAACATATATAAAAATATTCTCTCCTTTTCATATTAAATAATTCCATTTCTCTCTTCTGAAGGAGCACAGAACAATAATTTGAAGTTCAAATAAAGTATTGTCAAGCCTGTCCATAAAAATAAAAGAGAATATAATACATACATCCTAGAAATACTTAAAATATAGCTCTATATTGCCTTCATTCTCTCCTTCTTCTTCTGTCCATCTGTTGTTTATGCTGTAATTTTTGCTTCAGCAGCAGAATTGCGTGTTTTTTTCATTAATTTCTGTATTTCAGTTATTATAGACTTTATGATTTAAGATATTTTATTCATGAGTTGTCTTTTTTTGATCTAGTGAAACAAATATCTGTTTGTATAAGCTAGTATCCAGCTTGCTCGGTTTTGAACATTGGCTGTTTTTAGCTTTTCTTATTATTGGGTTCTCACAAGGACTGACCTTATTATTAAGTAAGACCTATTCAGCTTTCAAGAGAATAAAACAAAAACTAAAAATATAATAATTATTATTCCCAAGCTGCCTTTATTTCTACTTTTCTTAAAAACAAAAATGTTGCCAAAGAAACAGTTTGTTTTTATTTAATTGACTAAATGAATCTAATCTCTTTAGCTTATTTTCTAATCATGCCATCATTACCTTAATGTTTGAGAACAGATGATTTTTTTTCACTTTCTCATATATGTAAATATCCTTGAAAATTCCTGCTGATTTTTTAATGCATCCATGGTGCAGAGGACACACCTCTGTATTGTGTGAGGGGAGCACAAAAAGGATTAATTTCATCCTGAACTCAAGGTTAATACAGTCTTGCACCAAAAACTGGATAGAATGACATGTCAGCTTTCAAACAACCACTTATCATCAAATATAGACAACATAGAATTCCCATAAAAATTTCATGCAAAATAGTATCCATCTGTGTCCATGAATTTACAGTATCTTTCACTATAATAACATGTATTCTTCAAGTAATGGGTCTTTCAATCTATCATGAAGTTTCCCCTATAATCACATTTCATATCTGACAAGGTAATCATCTTACTAAGTCAGCCAAATAGTTGTGTTATATTAATCTTGATATATATATATAAACTAATACAAGTATTTAACGATTTCCCACATTAGATTTGGACATTGACATTCTCACCAATCACAAAAGAAGCACAGCTTCTACTATTTAAACAGATCATGAAGAAACGGCTGCATTGCTTAGCACTTATGGAAAAATTCTTCCAAGATTGTCAAAACTGTTTCTTCATCTCAAGGGCTCTTAACCATCATCTATGTATGTACTCATGAAATGATGAGATGTAAAGAAATCAGTAAAACAACATGATTCTCACCAGTACTCTTTGAATAGTATCAAGGAGGTCTTGGTACAATGAAAGAAAGGTTTAATTTTAGCATCTTAACTTATTTATCTGTGCTTGCTAGTTGACCCAAATTGCTTGTATTCTTACAAACTGGAGTACACTCTCTTAAAATTTGCATTTTTAGAGAACAGGCACTTTCTTTCTTCCAAATGTATGGTGGTGTTCAGATTTGCTTAACAATTTAAAGCCAATGAACTAGCTGGATTTGAAAATTGTTTCAGTGGAAATAGATTGTTCCTTTTAGAAATTTTAATTACCTGATCAGTAGTTCAGCATCAGGTTTTCACAAGATTCAGTTATCACTTAAAAATGGGCCTCAACTGGCACTTAGCTAGACACTCAGCATAAAGAAGATTTCTCCCTGATATGGAACACTTCAAGTATTATCTGGATATGAAAATTACCCTTTTTCCCTTGAATTCTTTTGTGTAGAAATCAGTTCTTTTTTTTAGATGTCTTTCTACTTTAATCCTAAGAATTGCTTAATTAGAAGAACATTTCTTTATTGGCATTCTTTTCAATTATTTGTATCTGCCATATCTAAAAAGTGGGATAATAAAAAGAATACATTACAAAATATAAAGAATATCACCAGGATAAGCTTAAAATTTAATTGTTATGCCCTATTTCAATGAATAAACTGTATGACAATCACTAATATACAATAGAAATGACTGAAACGTTATCAACTACAAACAGTATCCTTAAGATTATGCAAGTTAAAGAAAATGCTGGGATGATGTATTCATCAGTGTAAGCACTGAAAAGAGGTGACTAAATTTGCTGATCTGTGCATTCTAACTTAAGCTGAGAAAGTTTTTTTTCTAATTTATTCATTGAATTTCACCTCTCTATGTTCTTCAAATCTCTGACGGCAAATTAAAACACTCTCAAAGGTATTAATCATTTCACAGTGTCCATAAAATATCGCTTGTGGATTATTTTTGTCTGTAAACAATTTAAAAGTAGTGTGTAAAAAAATTAATATTCAAAATTCAAATCAGCCTTGTAACATTAGTTAATATCTGAATCTAAGACCTAAATCAGAATATCAAAAGCTTATAAATGTTTTCTTCTACCTGTCTGAAATTGGGCCAAATTTAAGTGCTTAATTTTGCATAAATAGTAACATATTTAATTTATCATTAAGGAGTTTTAGGATGAGTAAATACATTAAATAATTTTCATATTCTGTTTTCTGCATTATAATAAAATTGTAAGTAAATTTAAAATATTACATTGTTGCATTCCTGAGGGTATGTGAAAGCAATTAACTGCACTGTATATATCAAATGAAAACTAAAAATCATATTAGTCAATCTAAAAGTTTTTACCTATAATTGACTTGTTTCAAATCAAACTCATGGAAGTATATTTCTTATCTAGTATGTTCTAGAAAATATGAATTTGGTATTACTTTCCTGTCAGACATTGTTGACTGCATAAGAGAGATTAACTAGCTAATAATGAAATGCTACTGAAAATTTGTCTGTTGTCTTTAGTTTCTCTGCTATCAGTCTACAATTTACCTTATTCAAGTATGTTCTCATTCAATATTTGTGGGCACTGTATGGTGAATTCAGCATATACAGCTGTTGAATTGCATATAAATTTGGTTAGAATTCTTCCCATTACACGCGCCAAGACTATCTTTTTTGTTAGACTCTGCCTATGAATTTATTGCATTACTGTGTGTTGTTGTCTTTGAGGAAAAAAAATAAAGCTTATTTATTGCCTGAGATGTGCAATGCATCTGCTGTTTTCAAATTCTATCAAGTGACCGAGAAAATACCATTTTTTAAGGATGATCTACACAAAATTATCCAAACATTTCTTATTCCTTTGAAAAAAAAAATTTACAACAAAAAATAAAATCTAAAGGGTTTTGAAAGTTGGTTACAGTGTACATATGTTGAGATTCAGCTCAAACACATACACACACAGAGAAATAAAATGTAAAAGTAGGTTGTTCCATATATCTATTTCTAAATGGCCTTTGAAATTTCAGAAAGGATGGTGCTTTAAATGTTTTTAATTCCTGTCCAGGTCTATTTTACCAATGACAGTAACTGGTAAACAAAATCTCTATTTTGACCTATGAGCTTTCTCAGCCTGTTTTCTTCCCCATCTTCTGGAGAAGTGAGAGACTGTCTGTGTGGGTGTCTGGGTGTTAGCAGAGGCTAATCCAGTACAAAAGCTGATAATTATTTTCTGTCAGTTTCAAGCTATGTTGTGTTTTACTCATTACAGTCCGTATTATTATTGTTACTCATGTTTATGTTAACAGGAGAAAACCAGTGTTTTTTAAAATCCTGTTGTTAGGAAGCACACTTTTTTAATTAGAGAGCTTTGAGAGGTTGGAGTACTCCAACATATTCCTTTGATTTCAGATCAAATTTTGAGCCCTGAAGGGTAGCTGAGTACAGACAGGGTTCTCTGGTAACTCTTCACAGTTAATTTGGAGGTTTGGATACTAAGAATCAAGAATTTTCTCACTTTTAATATTTACAGAGGCTCTAACACAGTATATTGCCAGAGGCAAATGACAAGCACTTTTTACCGGTGAGGAAAGGTGTTCAAGCTGAGTTTCTATTTAATTGAACTCAGTTCAACTGGAGCAGAGGTGCCAGAACATACTGACAAACTGCATTCAATGAATGTGATTCATATACCTCTCTGAGTACAAGGAAAGAAGACCAAACTCATTCCCTTCTGTCAGCCTACGAAAAATTGCATTTTCTTGTTTCATTTTCTACCACTATATGAGCTGCTTATACAGAACCTAGCCTGCCTGTTAAGCTTAAGCCTCAACCCTACTGAGGTCAAAGCCTTTAAAGCAGAGGAAGTGTTGACACAGTTTTAATCGCTTATCAGGTTATTCTATTACGTATCCATTATAAAGTAAAATACATCATAAGACAATATAAAAACTAATACAGTGGGAAGATAGGAAGTGTATCACATACACTATACAAATATAATAGTAATTCTTGTATTATGTAGTTGATTATTTCTCAGTCTTCCTTCTTTTTTTATTTGTTGTGGCACTGTAAGAGGGTCCCAAACAGAAAGGCCTCATTTCACCAGCAGTTGATTTGCATGACAATAGAAATACATAACTTCTGAAGAAATAATAAATGGCTTCATATCTGTCATAATAGTCATATTCCAAGACAATATAAGTGGCACTTACCTGGAAAAAGTGAAAAAATGATGTGATAAAAGAAAAAAGACAAAAATTACACTGGTATATATTTCAGTGAATAGAATATGATTCCAGAAAAATAATTCTGATCTAAAATGCTAGTGGTTTAGCTATATGAAAAGCTGCAACTGTAGTCTTTTCTAGGAAAAAACTTTAGTTTTTTGATTACTTTCATTATACATGGTTTCCTACTTAATTGTTCTTGGCGAAATTTGATCTTTTGATCTCTTTCTCTTTGCTCTGTAACCTTTAAGGAAGATGTCAGAATCTTTTGTAAATTACTTCAATTTAAGCCTAGGGAAATTACAGTGGTTCAAAGCAGGTGGTAGTTAAAATGATTCCGTGAAAGAATATTAAACATACAGACCTGATACTGAAACGTTCAGAACACATCCCTTTCTCTATGCTTTTCACTCGTGACGTCTACAGCAAGGCAGAAAATTAATACAAATTTCCAGACACACAGCCCAAGGGATAATGTTTTTCCCCAACTGCTTGCCCAGAAATGCCATGATTAATTCTATTGTCTAGGCTTTCATTCTTTTATCAGCTTCAAATCTCCATCGACTGTTTCAAATTTTGCGAGAAAAATTTGACCTATGCATTTAAGCTGAGCTAGTCCAATTATCCCCTTGCACCTCCAAAAAAAGACGATAGGAACAAACCTTCTAAGAAGACAATTTCCAGTTGTGTGCCTAGAAAAGACCTTTCTGGATCACCTGAGAGAGTAAATGTAATTTTTTTTTCTCTTATTTTCCCACTTTAGACACAGTAGCAATTCAGAAAGTCGGTTTTCGACAGTAAGAAAAAAAAAGGAAATGTGCATCATCTTGTTTCATAAAAAAGAACCAATATTTTTAATACCTCTGTAAAGGTAGTTAGGCCTCAAGACATCAAAAAAAATTGAATAGTAATGTAAGGGAGGCTTCTAGAAACAATAAAAAAAGCCATGACATCATACCCTTACATTCAAAGGAAACTAGAAGGGATTATAAACTATGAAAGCATGAAGAGTAATTAAAAAGAACAAACAAGTGGCAAAGGGGAACAAAATATATTCTTTTTTTACACACGTCAGGATATAGAAGTCTATATGGTCCTTTGATGATCAGAATACAATAGGTGTACTAAAAAAAAGAAAAGCAGGAGAAGGTCATTCTTGAGAGGCTTCAGTGGTGATCCTTGCAGAAGAAAACGGGAGATGAGAGTCCCATTAGGGAGCTGCTCTCAGCGGGAGACTTATCAAGGATCTATGTGAAACTGAGTGATTGTAGGAGAAGACGGGGAATTTATTTAGTTTACATAAATTTCAAAAGGCCTTTGGACAAAATATCTCACACAAAGCTTTTAAGTAAATTAGGTGGCATGAACAAAGCCATTTGTTGCATAGATAAATGACTGGTTAAGAGAAAGAAAACACAAGTAGGAGTAAGTTGTCAGTTATTGAAGTGGAGACAGGTCATCAATGCTGGTAAGCAGGGGTCTCTACCATAAAACATATTCATCATTGACCTGGAAAGCAGATTACTGGAAAGAAAAAGGCTGCTGACAATACTGTATTATTCAGGATAGTAGCTTTGAAAGCTGACTGTGAGAAATTAAAAAAAGACTGGAAGACTGAAGGGCAACAAAGTGACAAATGAAATTCAGTGTAAATAATATAACATGATGTATATGGGAGAAAAACAATCCTAATTTCACATATAAAATTATAGGCTTTGAACTAACCATTACTTCCCAAGAGTGATATCTTGGGGTGTAAAAAAACATTTCCTGAAACACCAGTTTGATAATATCAGTGTTCAGAAAAAAAAATAAAATGCTAGGCACTATTAGGAGAAAAAGATGGGACAAGACACAAGCCACAATAATACTGGTAGCTGACTTTACCACAGCTTAATAATGTAAACAGCTCTGATTGTAAAAAAGGATGCAATAGACTTGGAAAAATGTAGCAAAATGCAGAATAATTTCTGTACAAGAAATGACTGTAGCAAGGGCTAACAACATACTATTGTCTCTTCACATTTGAAAGACCCTGGGCTTGAGACAGTTATGTCAAGGTTACAAGTTACCTTTTCTAGATAGGGATGTGATGAACATTTGTGGGAAATACTGTGTCCAGGGTGGAAGTGGAACAGGAATTTTACTGAGTCTAGAGGACTCAGGCAAGGAACATTCTCAATGTAGCAGGAACAATATACTAAACTATGCAGTTCAATCTTCCGTTTCTTTACTCATGGAAGATTTTCCAGTTTATGTTCATAGTATACACACAGGACTGAATGTGGCCTTCAAAATCCTGAAAGAAAAGGTGCTGAATGCTGAAAGTTTTGCCCAATGAACTGTGCAAGTAGCACATAATCCATCCAGTCCTGCTGAGTGGAAGCTCTTCTGTTTTAATGATACAGACCTGGAGTATTATCTAGCCTGCCTTGCTGTGGGGGACAGTTTCTGCGATCTAACACCTGAGTGTTGTGAAAAACAGCTCAATTAGGTGTGTTTACACATTTGTGTCTATAGAGATCTGACAATACAGGAGACTTTACATGCCCTGACAACACGGACAACCCTTGGTCAGGGTCATCTCTTGTGCTAAAGGATTACTGACATTCAAGGTGACAGAAGGCGACACATAGCAATGTTCTTTTCACCAACATAGAACCTGTATCATAGGAATCTCTTAAAGGCATTGAAGTGGAAGACTTTTATCAGGCTATATGTGTCCTTGGCTTTGTTCCTGTTCTTCCAAGAGGAGACTCAATACCCCCGAGAAGACATAGTAAAGCCCGTACTAGCAAAAATTCAGCATTTTCGGCTGGAAATAAATCTGATTCACAGGGGATGAACATCTGCACACATGGCACCATGGAAAGGGTTAGCTGACTAACGAGCCCTTTGCAGAAGGAAGGCACAACATCAGTTGTGCCTACAATCCATATTCAGTATATCCCAAGCAGTTGCTTGAGAATGATCAGTGACTAGGCAGATGCAGGTGCTCCAGCAGACAGATAGGTGCTCCAGAGGCCAGCTGAGCACAGCCAAAGAGGCAATAGCATCAGCAACCTAACAGGCCTCTGTGTTTGTCAGGGCTTCTCTGGCTCGTAAGATGAAAATTACCACCAGCACCAATAAGCCTACCTCCTACATGGTTTTCTGAGTACCAAACCCGGCATGTCCTATCAGAGGAGTCAGAGGGAAGGCTTTATGACAGTGGAGTAGAACTGTCCTTACATTAGGCTGCTCCTGGACCAAAACTGTCTGTATTAATCAGGTCCCAAGTCGGTTTGAACACGCACTCTGCAAAGTGTACAGCCTTGAGATAGCTGTTGCAAAACCTTTCAGAAGCTTTTAGATGCCCTTTTCTGAGTCTTTTCTCATCCTTATCAGAAAGAAGCATTATGGACACATCATTTAGACCTACCTTTGCAGTAAAACTGCAAGAGATGGAGTCTGAACTAATAGCCTCACATTCCTTTTAAATAAATAATTGTAGAGTTAAATGTCATTTAATTATTAAAAAAAAAAAAAACACAAAAAAAACCCCCAAAAAACCAGAATCCCTCTTACTGAATAACCTTGATCTTTGCTTACCAGCTTTTTCTTTTTTTCCACAGAAATTTTTCAGTTCCAGGCTGCTTTTCACCCTGATTCTAAGTGATGGAACTAGAATAGCATCTCAAGTCATACAATGCTTGAAATTTAAAGTTATTTGCATTTCAAATTATACAATTCAGAGCCTGAAAATAATTTTATTTTCCTATATTTCTATGGAATAATAAAGTAATATTACCATTCTACCCTGTGATGCTGCCTAACGAACAGGACGATGCACTAGAAACATCAGCAATTTAATGTTTTGTAGGATATAGGGACTACAGTTTTACTTGATCATTTTACAATTGATGCTAGAGCAAAAGGGTTGTTTGAGTCCTATAGACCTTGAACAACCTGACTCAAAATAAACATATGGGAATCAAACCTTACTAGTTGATTCAGATTACCGTGGATATTCCCAGTTCACATTTTTATTGTATATACAATTTGTCCTCTTGTATGACAGTGAGAAGTTCTACAAAACTACATAGTACCAGTTCTGATTGATAAATGAATGCTCAGATGTTTTGAAAATGTTTTTGGTTGTTAAATATCTTAAGACAGCATTATTGAAAACATTTTTATTTGTGTGTTATATATATGTAGAAGAAACATGTTTGAAGAATAAACCTGTTTTTTGTGGGCTCTCTCTGTTGCTTTTTATAATTCAGCCATTAAAGCTGAAGATTTTTTTTTAGTAGTCGTTGATGTAATCACACAGCTGAGGCTGTGCCCTGTCCTGCAGTGCAAATAGCAGCACGTCAAAAGCAAATGGCCTGCCAATTAATCTAAGCAATGTTGAACACTGGGAATTTGCTAACTCACAGGCAGCTGAGCTATAGTTTACTTGCTGTGACATCTGCTACCTGTTATTTAAACAAAAGGACATTTTGTGAATTTCTCATGTGTTCAGAGAGTTCTGATGGTGTAACCATTTCAGGTCTGAAAACTGCAAAATGTATAAACAATACTGGAATGTCAGGGGTTTTTTACATACAAAATATTCTGAATGTGGTTTTATTTCTGTTTTTAAAGAGACAATAAATGTAGATTTACTGTCATGACAACAGCATGCTGCCACATAGTACAGCATTTTGCATCCAAATCAAATTTCTAAATGGAAGTTAGAATACACTTTGGGTAACACTGAAGAAGGTTGATGATCTCTTCTTCAAGCACCAAAGAGGTATTGGATAACTTTGGGGCTTAGTAGATATGAAGCATTTAAATACTTACACAATGAGAACAGTAAGGGTGAATGGGAATATCAGGATATAAGCCATTTTGTTTTCGATATGTATCTTGGACTAAATCTAGAAATTATGTATTGGTGGTATATATCAAAAGGGAGGAACTGGGGACAGCCTGTCATTGCCAAGCATCCTTGTGTGTCAAATAGGAAGGAAGTGTAGAGGAAGAAAATGGAACGCATTTAAAGATATATACCTAATATGCTTATTGAGCAGAAACTCTTAAGGCAAAGGGAAACCTCAATTATGTTGTTTCCTAGCTTTTGCATGCCTGATTTTGCATTCTCATTGTTTAACACTAGTTTTTATACACAAGGTTATACAGGTTATAGATTTGAAGATATGTATACTGTTTATGAAAGATAAAGCACTATTGGATTTAGTATTATTATTATTTCCATTTATTTTAAAACATTAACGTACAGTAACTGGAGTGGCACATACCCTATATGGACACTAGAGACTGATTAAGTAAAAAAGCATAACTCCTCCTGAGAAACACACCCTTTAGGGTGCAGACCTTTGTTGTCATTGTTTAAAAATGGGCTGCAAAGCAGACAGCATTTTCTAAAACATGTCACTTTCAGAGGGACATATCACAAAAATCCCAATTGAGTTAAACTATGAAAAGACTGAGATTCCCTACAACTAGCTAGTATTGTAAAAATCAATGCTTCCTTCCGAGAACCACAAATTAACCTTTCAACCACACCAGTGATGAGTTATTTACATACAGTGTGACACTGACTGTTCATCCATGTGGGGAATCCACAGATCTTGTGGTAAGTAAAAAAAACTAAGCACCACGTATTCATGCAAATGATACATGAGTAAACTACACAGTGGTCATACTTGAAATGTATGAGCTCTCTTTGTCACTGATTACAATGATGATACCATCTAAAAAAAGAGGTGTATTCAGATCTGACTTCCCTACTAAAGCATGAGTGTTAAAAATACTGATTGGAAACTTGGTGAGATTATTTCTGTGACTTCAAGAAGGGATTTAAATAGTTCCAATTTTAAAATCTCTTATATTGAAAATAGAACTTTGGCACTAAGGTCTTGTCATGATTTTAAGCCCAGCTAGAGACAAAGCACCACACAGCCTCTCACTCAACCTCCCCTCTCTTCCCCCCTCCCCCACCTCTCTGGAATAGGGAGGAGAATCAAAGTAAAACTTGTAAATTGAGATAAAAACTGTTTAATAATTGATTAGAGTAGAATCATAGAATGAGTTGAGTTGGAAGTGACCTTTAAATGTCATCTAGTTCAACCCCTCCTGCAATGATCAGGGACATCTTGAACTAGGTCAGGTTGCTCAGAGCCCAGTCCAATCTGATCCTGAATGTTTCCAGGGATGGGGGCATTTACTACCTCTCTGGGAAATCTATTTCAGTGTTCACCACCCTTATTGTAAAAAATTTCTTCCTTATGTTCAGTCTAATTTGTCTGGTCTTGTAGTTTAAAGCCGTTACTCTTTAGCCTATTGAAACAGTCTCTTGTAAAAAGTCTGTCCCAATGTTTCTACGAGTCCCTTTAAATTTTGAAAGGCTTCAATAAGACCTCCACAGAGCCTTTTCTCCTCCAGGCCGAACAATCCCAGTTTTTTCAGCCTATCCTTGTACGTGAGTTGTTCCACACCTTTGATCCTTTTTGTATTCCTTCCCTGGACTCGCTCAAAAACAGGTCTGTTTCTTTGCTGTGCTGAGGACCCCAGAGCTGGGTGCTCTCAGCTGGATATACTCAAGGTGAGGTCTCAGCAGTAGACCATCAGAATCACCTCCCTCAACCTGCTGGCCACACTTGTTTTGATGCAGCTTGGGACACAGTTGCCTTTCTGGGCTGCAAGTGCACACTGCCAGGTCATGTCCAGCCTCTCATTCACTGGCATCCACAAGTGCTTCTCAGCAGGTCTGCTCCCAATCGCATCATTCCCCAGCCTGTACTGATACCAAGGGTTGTCTCAAGAGCAACACCTTGCCCTTGGTGTTGTTAAACTGCATGAGATTCTTACGTACCTACTTCTCAAGCTTGTGCAGGTCACCCTGGACGGTATCCCATCCTTCAGGTGTGTCAACCACACCACTCAGTTTGGTATCATCTGTAAACTTGCTGAGGGTGCCCTCAATCCCTCCGTCTTTGTCATCAATGAAGACATTAAGTAGTACTGATTCCAATACAGACCGTTAAGGGAATCACTTGTCACTTGTCACTGGGCATAAGCCCATGAGCATTCAAGATTTGCTTTATTATGTTTCCCTGTGATTTTTAGGAAGGGAGAACAAATTATCTTGTTTGGTATACAGACCTTACTAGAATATATTTCTGATTTACTGCAAGTTTCTCTTTACTTTTGGCAGCTGTGGCAGATAATATTATCTTCATATTACTGGCATTTGCAGTGTCCTATAACAGAAGTTTTAAAATTACCTTGGCTTGATTTTTCTTCTTTTTAAGCTCTTACTTGGTTGCATACTTTTCATACACATTTTTCTTATGTACGTAAACTGTGTCTTTTATAAGAAGACTGGACATATATCTGAGTTCTGAAGCAAAACAGATTATTTTTGCAACTGAATTACAGTTAATTGTCTTGATTTTACAAAGGTACAGAATTATTCTTTTGTAAAAGCTCAATTTTTTTACAATTTTTAAAGTTCAATTGTCTTGAAAAATTTAGAAGAATCCTTTTCTAAGTTTCTTTATTACAGGAACTAATGAATAAATAAATCCTAAGGGCCTTATTTCAATATTTTTATGTGGAAGATTCTCAAAGCAGAGTAATATGAACATGCATTATACACTTTGCATTACTAAGGAAACAAAAACTTTCCTCGAGATTTAATAAATTAAAAAAAAAAAAAGAAAATCAACAAATTTTCACCAGCTCAAAGTTCACCAGTGGTAGCCTCACTATAAAATTTCCCCCTTTAGACAAAAACCTATTTAAATTATGTTAATTTCTATTAACTCCGAAAAATCTTTTCATATTAAGAAACTTTGCACAGTTTAATAAAATGTATGTTACTCTACCTTTAAAAGCATTAAACACAAATCATGTCATTGAAGAAACAGTCTTCTCTAGGAATTGGGCTTCATCTTTTAAACTGCAACTGAGGTATTTTTGGAAAATATCTATTTTTAAGTATTAGCCTAATATGTGACAAAATGCCTACTTGAATAAATCCGAGACGAGTACTGCATTTACTGTTTATTAAAACTGTATGCCATTTAAAAGTGCTGGCAGGTGCAGATTTCTGGGTCTGTGCCATACATATTATATTTCTGCCATTTTGGAGGCAGAGATGCAGAAGAAGGAGAAATGTCAAGAAGTGAGGCCAGGCACTGGGCTAAACTTTATTCAATCTTCTGGTGCCATCTTGTGGGGAAATGAAGAATTGTCTTTTGCATGAAGAAATAAAGCAATTTTGCACGAAAATCATGTACTTTGTATAGTTGAGTTCCAACAGAAAAAAAGAACTTCCATAATGTTTGAGGTTTTTTTAATCTAACTCAGTTTTCTAAACTGTATCTTCAGAATTTACAGTGATCTCAGTTGGGGAGTAAAAATTACTTTGAAGATACACTTTTCCTGAGTATTTCTTTCTGTCCTTTGAAGCAAATGTAGGTCTCCCAGTCACAGCACATAGCAATATTCTCGGAAAAGTGGACTTCAAATTATATCCACTACAGCAATTTCTGTGTTTTAAGCATCTCCTTTACAAGACCCTCAACTTCAGGGATTCAGTAAATTTCTGTAATCAGCTCTTGCCTATTTTTAACCTTATTTGCCAACAGGAAAAATCTAAGAGTAAGTCACTGCCAAACTAAGTGTATCTGTGCTGTCTATGCTGTTTATTATTTCATACCTTGATTAGAAGAATCTCCTTGCCAGGGACATCTTGTCTCGGTTAATTTCCTAGTCACCTCTCATCCACATTATTTATCTGTGCCCAAATTCACAGCTAGAGGCAAAGATGTGGTGGGAGGAATGAAATGTGTAGACTCAGGTAAGATTCTCAGATTCTTTGGATAATATATGAAAAAAAATTGTCATTTTAGGATTAGCTTCACCAAAAAAAAAAAAAAAGAACCAAACCACCAAAAAACAAAACAAACCAAAACAAACCAAAAAATCCCAACCAACCAACAAAAAAAACCCCCAAAACACCGCAACCAAACAAAAATAGGCCAACAGAAAACCAAATCAAACTACCACCAACAAAATCCTACCAAACAAAAAATCTAAACCAGAATGCTTTATGGAAACAGTATTCTTCATTCAAATAATTAATAAAGTTAAAAGAATTTGCCTGGAATTTTGGATCTCATCTTTCTTGATGAAGTTGTGCCACTGTGTGACCAGCTGTAAGAAGAACTTCAAGCACAAGAAAAGGTAAAAAAAAGGTCCCTACATCTGTAGCCTTACTGACAATAGACTTGTGTAACTGAAGAGTCTTGTGTTTTGATCCTTGTTTGTACATTTTTGCATGCATTCATTCACTTCATGTTAAAGACACATTTTGTAGTATGTTTGTAGAGCTATGGAAGTTGTCCAGAAGTCTGAGTAATACCTTTCACCAGGAATTTTCCTGATTACCACATTATAGAATCATATTCCAGTTTTCTTGCACTCTCACTGACTTGATGAATCCTATATTTTTGCGACACTGCCCTAATAACACAACTTCAGTAAATGCAAGATGAAAGTTATTGCTTTGGAAAGCCTTATGAAGAGCAATGGGCTAAATCCAGATTTTTCACTTTTTGGAGAAGTGTTCCAGAAACATTTGTCAACTCTTCAACATCTCATGAAAAATGACTAACAGTCTTGGCTGTGACTTTTAATAAAAATGTCTGTGACTGCTGGTCTGTGTACACAATACTGCTGTCTGTGCATGTGTCAGTCCCAATCAGACCGTCAGCTCCAGAATCAGCAGCCAGTCTATCTATATATAGGGGACTGGTTAATCTATGGGTTCCAGAGAGGCTTAGATTATAATAAAAGGCATCATTTTGCTCAGGCAAACCTTCCACACTTTAAACTGTAATCTATAGAAGCACAGACTAACTTTAGCCTGATTGCCTAATAATTGTAGTTAAGGGAAAAAAGGAAAACTGAGATCAGACTCTGAGATGAGTTGTATAGACTGGATCACGCTCACCACATAGCAATCTCTAGAACTGTCCACCTACCCAGCATTTTAGTCTTTTCACCTCACAGATCTTACTTTTGCAGAACTATTCTGCTAGATGCTTTTGGTTTTCGTTTTGGAGATTGGTTTGGGCTTTTTGTGCTTTGGTGTGGGGTTTTTTTTGTTTTGTTTTTGTTTGGTCGATTGGTTGGTTGGTTGTGGGTTTTTCTTTTTTTTTTTTCTTTAATTGGTTTGTTGGGGGTTTTTTTGTGTTCCAAGTGTTTTTCTGAAACAGTATGTGGACTGTGCTGAAGCTATAAAATGCCAATTTATGGTAAAACTCTGAAGATGTATGCTGTATGTCCTATGCATGAGGTTGTATAGATCCATTTGAGGGTACAAAGCTGCTACAAGAATATCAGAAGACTGTAATACAAAGGAAACCCAGCAGATAGTCACAGCATGCCATAGCTCGGTTTCTAGAGCTGTGTTGAGCAGAAATTTCTCACACCAAAAGAAAATGAGTAAAACAGAGTGAAACTACTATTGAAGCAATGTGAACAGTAGAAGACTATGAGTGGGAGTGAATTTCAGAGCTTAAATATTTCATATGTGGGAACACATCATTCTTTGTCTCAGATCACTGTTTATTCCACTCAAATAGGCATGTGCATTGCTGCATGACTGTGTTGTAATGGAAAATTGTGATAAAACTGTACTTTTGCATTTCTTAGCAATACAAAAAAAAAAATCTAGTGACCTTACATAGACTGTATCATCTTGTGGGAATATTGCCCTGGAATTGCATGTGACATTACTTTGGAAGGAGCTGTAGTAAGTGGTCTCGTACAGTCAGCGAGTAAGACAGCCGAGCAATGTGGATAATCTAAGGCCCAATTCTCCAGGTCATTCCTTGCCTTCATTTATTTAGACTCAAACATGTGTTTACACTGTGTTTTATGAGCTGCCCAGGCTCAGAAACAGTTTCTCTGAGTTCAGACACTACTGGTCTCTGAGTAAGACTTATTCAGTAGATTTATATGTTTTTCAGAGAGTGTGAACTGCAGAGTCACTGCCTTGAGCAAAGCAACTTTGGTACTAAGACCAGAATGAGATTATTTGAGGTTAAGAATCTTGGTTTCACAAAAACCTTTGTTTAGAAAATAAATAATATAGCAGATACATTCCTCTGATTGCATGCCTGTTTTGAGGTGGACCTAATCTGTGTTAATTTATGTCAAATATTTAAATTTAAGCATCTAATGTTGCAAAAACACTCCTGAAAGGCAACGTGATCCACCTGTTGCACTGCTATGGAAGACGTTGACCAGTGACACAAACTGTATCCCTTTTTTTTCAGTAAAAAACACGTCTACGATATTGTACTAGGGGATGTTTGTGGCCATGTCCCCAGCAGTCATCTAGTTATCTGTTTGCTTCTGCTCAGAGGCTGGTGATGTTATACTATTTATCGCTGATGATCAGCAGTATTTCTAGAGCCTTTAGATATCTTCTTTAGAGCAGAAGATAAGAATTAAACTGGTACTTGGTTTGACATTTTGGTGCCATGAGTTTACCATCCATGAAGATCAATTATCTAGTTCAGTTCAATGTAGCATTCACATATATATTAAAATTCATTAGATTTCATTTTAGCACACATGGGTAAATTAAACAATACTGGGGCACATTCTTGGGATCTAGAACTCAGTCATTTAGGTTGTTGAATTGTTGAAATGGTGTTTGGCATGTCGACAGCTAGTACAAGTACTTTTTTCCCATATGGTTTGTCTCTGCAAATAGCACCGAATTTGTATGCTGCTAAGAATTTACTTGTCCCTTGTAAATTATGTGACTTCTTTTTTTGGCTAATTCTTCTGACTAGCTGCCTCCATTTTGCCTAGGCTACAGCTATGAAACTTTGTGTACTATACTATGTGCCTGATGGTGGGATCACGAAAAGGAAGGCACCAGCGTTATTGAACTTAACCAAGTCAATAAAATGGTAAAATCATAATTGTCAGAGTGATCATCTCGCATCATAACAGGCAGTGGCTGATGAGCTGCGAATCAGACCATAACTTAAACATGAGCTGTTCTAAAACAGGTATTATTTGGGGTGAAGTCATCCTTTATATTACTTTGCTGGATTATGAGTAATAGTAGAATATTCTAATGTATTTGGTTTGTCTGGCAAGGTTTAGGTAGTGGGTAAGCTACAGGAGAGAATTCTGTGAGTGGATGCCAGAAGCTTCCCCCATGTCCAACAGAGTCAATATCAGCCAGCTCCAGGAGGTACCTGCCTCTAGTCAATGTTGAGCCCATCAGTCATGGAGGTAGTGCCTCTGGGATAACCGATTTGAGAAGGGAGTTAAAAAAATGCTGCACAATTTCAGCCAAAGAGAGGAGTTAAATATGTGAGAGAAATGACTTTCACCAAGGTCAGTGAAGGAGGAGGGGGAGGGAGATGATCCACGAACTGGAGCAGAGATTCCTCTGAAGCCTGTGGTGAAGACCGTAGTGAGGCAGGCTATCCCCCTGCAGCCCTTGAAGGTCCATGTAGGAGTAGACAGCCACCTGCAGCCCATGCAGGACCCCATGCTGGAGCAGGGGATGCCTGAAAAAAAGGCTGTGACAGCATGGGAAGCCCACACTGGAGCAGGCTCTTGGCAGGACCTGTGGCCCCATGGAGAGAGGAACCTATGCTGGAACAGGTTTGTTGGCAGGACTTGTGATCCTGTGGGGGACCTATACTGGAGCAGTCTGATCCTGAAGGACTGCAGTGTGTGGAAAGGACTCATGCTGGAGCAGTTCATGAAGCCTGTGTGACGGACCCACATTGAAGAAGTTTGTGGAGGACTGTCTCCTGTGGGAGACACCCCCCACTCTGGTGCAGGGGAAGAGAGTGAGGACGAAGGAGCGGCAGAGAAAAAAATGTGATGAACTGACCACAACTCTCCTTCCCCATCGCCCCATGCGATGTGGGAGAAAAAGGAGGTAATGAAAATAGTGAGTGATATTAAGCCCAGGAAGAAGGGAAGGGTGTGGGCGGTGGAGAGGTGGATCAATATTTGGTTTTATTTCTCATTAACCTATTCTGATCTGATTGATAATAACTTAAATGAATTTCCCCAGGCTGAGTCTGTTTTGCTCATGATAGTAATTGATGAGTGATCACTCCCTGTCCATAACTCATGAGCCTTTCAGCATATTTTTCTTGTCCAGTTGAGGAGGAGAGAAATAGAGTGGTTTGGCGGGGTCTGGCATCCAGCCAAGGTCAACCCAATACAGTCAGTTTTGTTTTTCTGGGACCTAAATATATAACAGGCAAATCATGTTGACTAAACCAATCTTTTTTGCATCTCTGAGTACCACTGGTTTTACTGGCAGTTAGTTGCTTCTATTCATGTATATTCAGGAAAAATACAGTCACAAAGAGTCAATGAGAATGCATAAAGCAAGGCTATGAGGTGATTGATTTTATTTGATTTCTTATGCTTTTCTGTTTTTGATGGTAGGTTGGCTTTGTGCTTCTTAATCTGTTTATTGATTTCATATTATTGGTTATGGTAACAGAACACATGCTCCAGCTTTTTTTTAAACAATGTGAATTATTTCTATCTATATGTGAATTTCATTCTTAATAACTACACTGTGGCAAAATAACACTAATATAAAAAAATCTTTCATTTTCACTACAGTATTACTTAGTGTTAATGTCCAGTTAATGTCCAGTTTCACAATCATTTTATTTGAATTTCATATCAATATTCCTGTGCAGCACACTGCATCAAAAGAATTTAGGAGATTGCATTTTACTTATTTTGTTCATGCTTGGGTGGGGCTTTGAGCAACCAATTGTAGTGGAAGGTGCCCCGTTCACGGCAGGTGAGCTGGAACTAGGTGATCTTTAAGGTCCCTTCCAATCCAAACCATTCTATAATTCAATGCTGAAGATGATGGAGATATTATCCATTAGCTTAATTACAGGAGTTACTCTTTTCTTCGACCTGGCCTCATTGTTTCATGTGGTATTATACACAATCCAAATAGTGGAAGTTCCACAGTACCATTCTTCCATATTTTCTTATGATGTCATCCCAGCCAGTTTTTCCTTCCAGCATGCTGGTTTCAGTGTCTTTATAGCTCTTACTGCTTGTAACTTTCTAGAGACTTCCTGAAAAATTTAGTTATCCTCTAAACAGAATGTGTATGCTTTCTGAGCCAGTATAAGACAGGAGTTCCTGCATAGTCAAAACCCACTCACAGCTTTCTGTTCCTGCTTCCCTATAAAGTGTGATTTGCTTTCTTATTCCACAAGAGATTTCTCTGATCTTCAGCGAACTTCCTTCTCACATGGGCAGTGATTTGTACCACACTGGAACTGCAAAGTTTAAAGGAATGAAAATAGTTTCCCACCAAATATATCATTAGCAAGTGTCGGGATAAAAAAATGTCATGAAATAGATCATGGATGTTAATAGGAATCTGTTTTCTTTTGTCCACACTAATTCTCCTCTTTTAGCCCTTTTGAGTATCTAGCAATTATTTTTTGCCTTTCTTTGCTGATGGCTGCTTCAGGTACAGGCACCTCTGTGCAATTTTGAGTGGACATAAGCCCAGACTGAATTGCAACTGAAGTGATTGCTTCTGATTGTCAGTATTGTATGCCTTTTCAGTAGATAAATCCAGAAACCAATTTCCACCCATTATTATATTTATACATTATTATTGTATGGGAGACCTTCCACTGTCTATTCTGTAAATGCTGAATTATTTTATCCTATAAAGATATCAGCTTTACATGAACAATCAACCTAATTTCATCTTTCAGATATTCTTCTTCAAAAGACAGATTAAAGACGGACGATACAGTCAAGTCCTTCAGTAAAAGTTAGTATACTCAGCACTTTTGAAACTTGGATAATTTAAGATGGTATGTGTTTGAGAAGGTTGTGTATATATATATAGTATTTATAAATCCCATATTAGGATTACATGAAGCATGAAAAAATGGAATACCTATAAGCAGATGAGAGATGTTTTTATCATTTAAAGCACATCACTTCTGTTGCAGCCTAAGAAATTCCGTTTTGGTAGCAGAGCCAATCTACATGTCCAATCCATATGCTGAACTTTCAGCGGTATCCATAGATTAGAAATTCAACTAGGGCATGTTTCTCTTTCATTCATGCTTTCTATTGTATTCTGTTGTATTGTTGCTGAACCTTTTTCTCTACTTTTGACCTGCTACCTTACGTACCACATAAGCACCTATGCGTTTAATGGCTTTTGAGAATAGCAATTCCTAAAATTACATGCTTAGCTTATACATATCTCTTATTTTTAAAGAAGCCTTTCACAAAGTCAGAGAAGGTAATAGAGAATTATAATTTTAGATTTTTTTTTTCTCAAATAAGATCGTGTATTTTAGAGGTTGAGAGGGAAAAAATCTTAATACAAAACAAGTGACGTGTTCTACTAGGAATATTTAAAGTGTTAAGTTTAATTTGCTAAAATCTATTTTAAAATGCATACTCCTTCAGTTAGGGTGTACTGGTTACTCATTTTAGTAAAATGCCAAAATGAGCAAGACTATTCTTTATTTCCTAGTTGAACTAGGTACATGAAATAACTGTCATTTTGATAGTAGCATTCTGCAACATTTTTTTGAAGACTATTTGTCTTTTAAATGGTTGAAAATGTTTTCCACAATATCATATTCCCATAACACCTTTATTTATCAAAATATTTCATAACAGGAAGAGTGGTTGTCTCATCACATAAAAATTAATAATTACAGTAAAATTAAAATAACAAGAGAAAATAAAAAATAGAGAGGAGTAGCAATGTGGCAAATAAACAGCAATAGTCTGGGAATGAATGTGTGTATTTGTTCTACTGCTTTGTCTGTTACTTGTTAAAGCTTATCATATTTATGAGATAGTTGTTTAGTGTGCAGTCAATACATTGTATTGCACCTAATATAAAAATTTTCTTCTTCTAATATTGCCTTGATATTGCAAACTGTATTGCGTTTCATGGAACAATGCTAAGATATAGCACTTGCATGGATTATCACAAAATTATCTTCAAAGAAAACATACACAATCATATTTTGGAAAACTATATAGTTAATAAGAAAAATGCATTTTCTACAAAAGCTCATGATTCTCACCAGAAAATTTTATATATTTATCAAAGACCTTTCTCCCACTACAGAACTACAGAACTTATAAATGCAATACTTCAGCTCAGTTAAATTTGTACAAGCTGGAGTATTTTGGTTACATTTGCTATCACTCATTGGATTTTTTTGTTGTTTTTTATTTTGAACAGCAGTTCAGTATAAGTATGCCTACCACCTGCATGTATTACCACAGTGATTCCTGACTTCCTATTCTTAGCTTCTTCATCCAGCTAAATCTCCTATAACCTTGTGTGATAAACCACTAATCCTGCTGTTTCAAATGTTATGTGAAAAAGCTTACAGTTCATCTTTATCAGACTGATTTGGAATATGATCTTGACGAGTGGAATTCCTAGCAGGATAAACACACAGCCTTACTTGGAAACTGGACTTAAATTGCCTTCTTTTTCCCCTATTAGTTTTCTTCCTTTTTTTCCTAATTGTGTACTTTTAGGACCATTGATGATCAAGCCAATGACCATAAATGTACACTTACCACCATTTTTAAGATTAAGGTGCCTTAAAAACTTCCTGTGCTAAGTGAGAGGAACTTTTAGTTGCTTTCATTGTAAACACTCTAGGTCCTGAGTAATTTTAGTATTTGTACCTACCTAGGTGTTCAATTCCTTAAAAGCTAAATACAAGACACCAGAAAGAGCTCCCAACCCTTTCTATCAGTGCTGCTTAATTCTCGTATGCCTAAATTCTTAGTTATCTATACCTATGCTGATTACATGTACATGATCAAATTTATATTTACCCCTTGGTTTTTATATTTATACTTTTAAAATATCTTTTGTATTTGTCTCCATGTGTTTATCTACAGGGATTATCAGTTCTCAGAACGTGCCCATGATGCAAAGACATCCAGAGTGTGTTCTGTACACTCTTTTCTATTCAGGTGTCTGTTATTTTATAAAACAATCAAGTACACATCAGAGCACAGACCTGTGTTGAACCATTCTCCTGTCTCTCTGATCCAATTCCCATGATTTACAGAGGGGAAAGACTTAGAGTAAGATTATGAGAACAGCACCCTAAAATAGAGTGCAATAATGGAGTAGCTTAGGAGATATGTCTTTAAATCCTTTTTCCAAAAGTAAGAAGATTTTAATTTGGATCTTGCAGGTGCATTTTGTGAGAAATGCCTGACACAGTCAAGTACCTTTTTCAGGGAGAGCTCATGGCTGACAATAAGTAATTTCTTTTACCCTACCCTTATGCAATACCCTGCCCAGCGTGCTGAATTGTGTGAACCCTATTCTTAATGGTTAACTCTTACTATGCAATGTGAACAAAGATGGAAATCTGAGCTGAGTCTTCACATTCCATTTGTGTCCTTACACGCTCAACAGGAAGAAATGGGACTTCCAGAGGGCAATGTTAATCCTTAAGCAGACAAAATTACTGGAGATGCTTCCCTGTCTTGGTTTTGCCTTTAAAATGTATAGGAATAACCTAAGATTTTGTGGTTCTCAGCTAAGTAGCAGAGATTAAGCACTTCTCAGGAGTATATTTGCAAAAACTTTTGGTAGCCATGTGCATCCATGTCTTAAAAAATGAACACGATGCAGAATGACTGGGTGTGGCTCTGGAGTTTCAGATTTCTTGACTAGGAAGGTATCTTGTGGTATACTTGTAGATTTAAGACATAATTATTATTTTCAATGTGTATTGATTTTTTTCAGTTTGATTCATTTTGGTACCCTCAGTATCTGTGAAGCTCTAAAGAACTAACTGAAGCATCTGAAGAAGCAGCGAAGCTGGCATCATACTCTAACACCAAGAGATTTCAAAGTGTGTATGTTGCATACTTTGTGATGACAGAGAGAGGATCAGAACACACAAATGCTTTTAGGTAGTGTTGAAAAACTTATAGTGAAGCTACCCAAATATGAAGCAATATTTTTCAAGCTGTCCTTAGAGAGCAACCTTTGCAGTGAACTATAACTAAATCTCCATCCAGTTTTTCTTCCACAAGCAATTAGTGACTTGACCTGAAAATGGAGTGAACGAGTGAATTAATGTCCATATGAATAGGGAATTGATTAATATTTATTTAATTAAGGGGGTTCAGCATTGTACAAATTAACTGGGAAGCTAAGCCATTTGACCATGTACAGTTACCAAATGAGTCAGAAAATTTCTTGAGGATGACTGCTGCCCTGGTATTGTCCCAGATTCGAACTCTAGCTGGATTATTATAAGTAATTTTTATCAGTGTATATGAAATCGGGCACATCAAATTCCCAACCTTACAGTTGATGCAAACAAGAAGCTTAGAAAGAACTCTGAGAAACACCTTTCTTCCTCTAAGCCTGGTCTTCAACACCTGCAAGCCTATTCTTGGATGTAGCAAACTAGGATTTGTGGCTCTAGAATTCTGCAAGGTAAAAGGATTTAATATCTGTTAAATTTTGATTTTGGGTATCTTTTTAATTTCTATTTAGGAGAAAATTTTAATTGAAGTATTAATAACCCTTCAGGCCTTTAAACTGTCTTCTAGTGGGAAATGGCTTCCACATTGTTATCCTAGATGGTAGTATGCTGCCCATGTTCAAATATTTTTTTTTGGGGATCTGAGCAATACTAGACTAATATGTATAATTAAATACATGAACACATGTGCATAGTGCCTGCACAACCAGCTATTATCAGCAATTATGCCGGAAGCAATGACAAAGTTTATGCAAAATTTTATAGTCAACAGGTTGTTGACAGAGCCACCTCCAGCCTTTCCAGTGATTTAGGCAATGGTGACAGAAGAGGTGCTGGATGAGGAAGTGCGGAAGGAATTTACTGGGTCTGAAATGATGATGGTGGGATGGAGAGAAAAACTAAGACAAAAAAGGAGAAGGTCCTTTTCCTGTGAGAGAAGAATTCACTGGCCACTACAATGAGAGGAGATGATTAAGGTGGAAGGGAAGGATTACAACAAGAAAAAAGAGAAGCTTCAGGGCAATTTGAGTGAATAGAAGTAATTTGCATCTTTTCTGTTCTTTTGCTCAACTCTGGTTGCAGTCCTTTTGTGCGACCTGTGTGTGCATAGACTATTTAAAAAAAAATGCAAACATGCTGACCAAAGTATAACAAATTACTCTCAGAGTATAAACCATTGTACAAATAAAGGTCACAGTCTGCTTCAGGCTAAATGCTGAATGAAAATGGGTGGCTGGGAGATTCATCAGGAAAATATAAATGTGGTCAAACAACCCTTGTGGAAATAGTCTACTTTAAATCTAAAATGTACTTATTTAGGGACCTGGAATCATATTATGCCAAGTGATCTCTATTGCAGTATTAATACAAAGAGAAAGAAAGAGGCTTCTAAGCAGCTAAGCCCTCAAATATGCAGTGTATGAAGGAGTAGTTAATATTAACACCTCAAATTGTACCTGCAAGAATGTATGGAAAAGTGCAATCTTGGAAACCCTGCAGTAGTGTGCTAGTTTTGACTATAACTTCTAAGTAAGACAACAGCTTCTTTACCAGCTGTAGCTTCCCTATCTTTTTCTAAATACCAAAGGCTGTGTAGTCATGCAGTGCAAAAGTCAGGAAAATATCAAAGGCTGTGTACATCTTTATATCGTGAGTAATTACTAGAATTTGTGTCAAATTTACATAAATACAAGTCCAAATAAAGTCATCGGACAGCCAGTAAAGTAGAACTTTCATGCTGCAAATTTCTTTTACAAAAGATGAATTTCTCTTACCAATAGCATCAGTGAGGGAAAATATGACTAAGACATAAACTTTTTTTTCCTTTTTCAGCAAAACAATACCATTGTTTCTGTGTGCCACAAGCTGTTGAGACTCTTTCTTTATTATATAACAAGGGGGTAGGAACTAAAGCAGAGTTTCACGCTTTTGGGAAAAGGTTCTAGGTTTTTACAGTGCAGCATCACATCCCAGAACAGGAAAAAACATCTGGGTTTGAAAATGTAAATGAAGACTTTCTTTGACTCTTAGCATTTGCCCGCTGACTAACTCCAAGCAGGACTGTGTTATTAGGAAGCAGTGTTCAGATTACCAGCTGCTTTAGGATACATTTTGAAACTTGGCGCTCTGTTTGTCACTGTAGATATTCCTAACACCTAACTTAGGGTTTGGGATTTCATTTAATATGCTTCAAAAATATGTTTCACAACACATGCCTTTTAGTTCCCTGAGTTCTTTGCCCTTAAAGACAGAAAAACAATTAAGCAACAAAATCTTCTTGGTATTATAAGTTCCTTGAAACATAGTAATAATCTATGTATCATGAAAAAAAAACCCTACCAAAAAAGCAAGTGAAAAGGTGAAGCCCATCAAAAAAGCATGTGGGAAGACAAAAGCTAAGGTAGAAAAAGAAAGCTGAATGCTCTGTTTCTGACACGTACCACTGTAGAAATTAAGGTTACTACATATAGCTAGCAAGACTAACTCCACTACGTTAGTGTACTGGTATAAAAGAGAGTGTCTTACTCTTCTTTATCTATCTTTAAACAGGGAAAGGAGAATCATGGGAACTACCAAGCTGTTCAGACTCACCTCTGTGGGAAGACCATGGAAGAGATCCTCCTAGAAGCTCTACTGAGGCACATGGAGGACAGGGAGGTGATCTGGGACACCTGCCACAGCTTTGCCAAGGGCAAGTCCTGCCTGACCAACGCATTGGCCTTCTGTGGTGGAGTGACCACATCAGTGGGAAGGGCTACAGATGCCGTTTATCTGGACTTCTGTAAAGTCTTTGACACAGTCCCCCTCAAAATCCTTCTCTCTAAATTGGAGAGAGATGGATTAGGTAGGAGGACTGGTAGATGGATGAGGAATTGGTTGGACAGTTGCATCCAGAGGGCAGTGATCAATGGCTCAGGGTCCCGAGGGATATCAGCGATGAGTGGTGTCTCTCAGGGAGTCTGTAGTGGGACCAGTGTTATTTAATATCTTCATTAATGACAAACAGAGGAATTGAGTATACCCTCAGTAAATCTACAGATGACACCAAGCTGAGTGGTGGGGTTGACACACCTGAAGGACAGGATGCCATGCAGAGGGACCTAGACAATCTCTAGATATGAGCACATGGGAATCTCATGGGGTTTAACAAGGACAAGCACAAGGTGCTGCACCTGGGTTGAGGCAACCCCTGGTATCAATACAGGCTGGGGGATGAACAGCTGGAGAGCAGTCCTGCCAGGAAGGACTTTGGGATTCTGGTGAGTGAGAGGCCGGACAAAAACTGGCAATGTGTACTTGCAACCCAGAAAGCCAATTGTATCCTGGGCTGCATCAAAAGAAGTGTGTCCAGTAGGGTGAGGGAGGTGATTCTGCCTCTCCATTCCACTTTAAAGGTCTCTTCCAGTCCAAACTGTCTATGATTCTATGCCAATTTGAAAGGTTCTCAGTACATTGCTGGTAAGGCTGTGCTCTGACATTATACATCTAACATATATAGTCCTCCAAAATAATTAAGATGACCCTAGGAAAATGATAGAGGTTACTATGGGATACTAAAAGGCCACATATTAAAGTGGCATCACAGAATTAGTGACCAGAGATCTAATGGCCACAAATTCAATGTAAATAATTTTCATTAAAATAATAATTGAGATTCTTTCTTACACCTATGTATGAATGTAGCCTTGCTTTGAAATTATGCAAAGAATGAGAGATGAAAAACATTTTCAGAATGTAAGTAACTATGAGGATCAGGAAACACCACTGGCCTAATATTTTTAGTATAAAATAGTTATCAGGGAATGAGGACAACATATGAAAAGAATACAGTTTTGATTTTTGGTGGAGTTTTTTCCTTCCTTCTTTCAAAACTTATGGAAAAGCTAATATATTATAATCCTGAGCCCTCTTTAAATACAAAAAATTTTACAAGAGTTCCTAGTCATGCTACTAATTATGTCTTCCTAGACAACACATTGTTGATGTTTTGAGGGGCAAAAATCTTATATATTTGCTGGAAAATAAATTACAAATTTATAAAGGCAGTATAAAGCTAAAGTACACAGCTACTCTGTGTACACAAAAGACATAATTTAGCATTTTGTTGTTTTCTGTTGTTATATCAACAGTAACTCAGAGATTTTTAAGGCCTCAGATGAAAGTACTTATGAAAGTAATACACCTGAGAGAGTTGGGGAAAAAAAAATGTAGCAGACAGTTGCACATGTAAAATTGGATAACTACCAAAGGGACTGCTAAATTTCCAATCTTGAATACATATAGAGAGGAGTGAAATACTGAATAAATGGAATTTAGTTTCATTAACTTCTGCTATTTGAATGTTTTTTTATTTTTCTTTTAAAAAAAGCCAACTTTTTCAAAATTAGCACACACAACCTAAACTAAGCCGTGACACTGAGTATCTTTACCAAGTTCTTTTTATTATCACTACACTTGAAATAAAACTTGTTGCCACTAGAGATCATCATTGCTCTTTGCAGAAAAGGCTAGCATTAAGTGTTTATTTTAGTACATATCCGTAGGTGCAGTCCTGTTCTTCAGAGAGAGCGTGTAATATCAAAACAGAAACACAAACAGAAATGACTTCCAGCTCCAGAAATTTAATGGCACAATAACAGCAAATGGAGTCCTAGATGCTTCTGTCCCAACACCAACATATCACTGATAACTTGAAATAACTGTAGGTTCAATTGTGTAAATGTTAGACTTAGCTCTTGCTAAATATTAAGTATTTCCCTTCAGTCAAGTAATTTTTAATTTGGTCCATTCGCAAGGCTCCTTCATCGCTGTTTATAACTGTAACAAAACAAAATTTGAGAGCATTTCTCAAGTTTTGTGTAAAATAGTTTTATAAAAGTATCTTTCTCTTGTTACAATCTCTTTATAATAAAGTCCGTATCTGCACCAGTAATTTTTTTTTTTTTTTAATGAAATATCAGTTGGGGTAGATTTTTTTCTTCTGAATATCTATGGAATTTCAGTCTTGAATCTTCATACAGACAGTGAAGTTAATGCAAAACCTCCCAAGGAAATTTTATTAGTCTCAAAGTATTTTTAATACAATGCTCTACATTGCAGTAACATCATGAGCACAGTAAAAATAGATTAGGTGGGAATAAAATGGAAAATTCCCTCTTTTTTCCTCAACTTTTATTCAAGCAGAAAAAAAAAAAGTCACAGAAACAGTGTCTGCAAAGGAGGTACTGAGATTAAATCCTCAATCCACTAATCAACATTTTTTTTGTGATAGGTAAAGCCAGGACAGAATGACACTGATATTTCTATATATTGGTACTTAAAGATCCTAGAGTGCAATGCTGGATCAAACTTGTTTTCTTCTGTACTATGGTTAGTCAAAGTGTAGCCATCAGAAAGCAAGCATCTTCAGGTAAATTAAACAGAAGTTGGACAATACGAAATATGACAAACTGTGTCTTCTTCTTCCTTAAAAAAAAAAAATTAAATAACAATTAAAAAGTAATACTCTCTAAGAGGTAATACTATTTTGTGTAATAATTAATAATTCCTCTGTTAAAACAGAGGACTAATGATAAATCTCAGGAAATATTATCTGCAAAATAAGTTTTAAAAAAAGGGAAATTACAAATGATAACTGATCAAAGGGATAACTATGCATATCAACCAAACAGCTAGATCCTATAGTATATTAAAATAATCCCAAGTGTACTATTGGCAACACTAACTATACTGACTTCTGAAGTATGAAGGATTTTTAATTTAGGACTCCCTATGGTGATATGTTGTTCATTTTAATGATTGTTGATTGCCTCAGTGATGTATTTTGAAATATGTCCCTAATCTTTTGTGATTTTTTGTCCTCTTGGGATGCATTTCCAATTGTTTTAATATGACATATGCACCATTTAATTGTATCATGTTTTAGTTTTGAGATTTTGATGTACCCAAGCTTTTTCTAAGTGTTTTTAAAATTATTTATATCAGTTTTCAAAATTAGAATATGAAACAAGTAGAAAACAAGCTCATCACTTTATCGGGTTGTGTAAAAGCTCACTGTACCAAGCTTTGGTCTGCTCTAAACTGAGTGATCTAATTTAGTTTGTGTAATACTTGAGTAGGACAAAAGGCCCTTAACATTGTTTTATGTTTCATGTCCATGATTGTCCATGATAAAACACTGAGGTTCAGGCCACAAACCCACACTTGTTTCTTGTTTTTCCCTTGCTAGCTGCTAATATTTCAGTGAACTTCAGGATTTTTTCAGGCAAGGCTTTTGATTCTTCTTTGGGGAGTATAAAAAACTTATCAGGTAAAATGATAGCATTCTTTCACGGATCCTTTCAATAAATAATTTATTTGACCCTGAAGGGAAAAAAAAATAAAATAATTATTTCTTACTTCCTAGACTCTTTCAATCTCTTCTTCCCTCTGCATCCCAAAGAGGAGATATGGCTTCTGTACTGATTTACCGAGCTAGTAAATGTTTTCAAGCATTTTACTTTAATTTGAACTAATTTTGAAGTATATACAAATCTTTCCTAATGTTAATACAACAAAAGTTTTAGACCCAAATATCACTGGCTGCTTCTCACACAGACATGCATTAAGTCAAATTCCTGTGTTAGTCAAAGGACTGTGCAAATCCTGAAGATTTTCTATAAAACTAAATTTCCCCTCACCTGTCTCCCTCCATTCGACGCAGAGGATTTCCTGGTGTGCAGGGAGAAATCAGTTTGAAAGTTAGCATGTTTCCAGATTGTACAGCTTCTCCATAAAGGAACAGAAACTTGAAATACTTTCATGACCCTTAGAGAGAATGAGAACAAATATATGCGAAACAGAAGTAGCATAAAAAAAAGAGCAGGTTTTGCTGTCCTACCTTGTCATTTATTAACATATTCCAGGGTTAAAAATAAATATGCACAGAATGATCCAGTGAACAAAGACATAAAAGACAATGAAAAGGAGACTCAGAGATTCAAAAGAGATTAGTCTGTTAATATTAAGCTAATGTTTGTATCTTCATGCCTTCAGCGTGGTTTTAAGAAAACAATTGTAACTGGATGCCAAAATGACAATTACCATAGAGTAGTAGATGTCTTCGACATTCTTTGATCCTTTCTTTCATCTCTTCTGGGCTTCCTGAGTCTTTTACCTACAGTTAAGATTCAACAGCAAGGTCTAGTAGAATATGATTCCTCTTCACACTAACAAGCAGTGATTTAATTTCTTACAAATCACACTGAAAATCGACTAAAGTCTGCATAATATGTTTCATGGTAATAACAGTATTCATAATAGATTAATAAAGCCCACATGCTTGCTTTATTACTTTGTCTTTGCATTGCCCATAAAAACAGTTAAAACCTACTTCTTTTTTTAAATTAACATTTCTTCACTTCTGATGCAACTGAAAACAAATATATAGTGGAATGATTTTTTTCTGGCATATAATCCTACCATATATCTCCCAAATTGTTGAGACACCTATTTTGGGGGGCAATAAATACAAATGAAGTAAAGTACAGTATATCATTTGATATGAATTTCAGTGCAAGTGATTATAATTTTAACAGATGCTACATTGTTTGATGAAACATTTTAGATTCTGAATGAAGAGTCCTTGAAGACCAGGAATGAAAATAATGTCTTACATGTGCAAAATAAATCTGACTTCTCAAGTACAATAGTCATTTACTGCTATCCAGAGTGCTGTGCAATGCAGTCATCACAGAGTTCATCAACAGACAATAGATGATGATAATTCTTCTTCCTTGTGAAAGAATTATCTTCTCATATTTTATAGGTATTGGGCCAAATCCTTCAGTCCTTACTCCAAGATTGATTTCTCAGATCTTATTCATGGTAAGCAATCCATGCCAATGAAATACTGTTAACTCCTTCATTAAGATGAATAAAGATACCAGTTCTAAAGCAAAGGAGACAATTAAGGGAGGAGCAATGAATGAGCATTGCGGCTGGTAAGGACCAAACCCTGTAACATATATTCAAACTATTCACTTCATACTGTAAAAAAAAAAATTTAAGTATATTATATTGGACCTGAACTTCACAGCATTTCTTGAAGAGTCTGTAAGAATTTATATTAACAAGATGAAAAGAGAATGAGAGTCTGGACATTAATTACTTCATGTTTGCAAAAGAATTGTTGCCTGTGAAAACACTACTGGTTTTGCTGCTTCTATCAAAATTAAAAGTTCAGACCCTTCTTGTTCACATTATTTATTCTTATTTAGCAGTTCATTTGACTTCAAAATGACAACATCAAAATATGTAGTATATATGTTTCTGAAAGCATACAGCAATTAGCCCTTGTAATTTCTATCAGCATTTAATAAATATTGGAGAGAATAAATAGCAACTGGTATCATTTTTTAGGGAAAGAAAAAGAACACTGAAGGATAAATTTATGAAATGTAGCAATGTTTTATTTTTCAGTTTACATTTAAATATCTAGAAATAAACTGAAAATACTGTCTTGCTCTATTAACTTTGAAGTAGTTTGTTTCTACTTTGAGTCAGCACACTATGCCATGTTTTTGAGTATAAGATAAAGCAGAAAACAAGGGTACAAGACCTGTGCTTATAAGAGTCTGCTGTTTCAAATCTGTTACTGCTGGTTTTGAACTATTTTTTCTTATATTTTACTACTAAAAATTAAAAAAAGATAAAACTTATTTCTATGTAGGAAAAATTTTATTTGAAACAAAACTCACCAAATGAAAATATTGAAGTAGTGATAGACAAGACGCACATCTATGAGTAAATTTAACCAAGAAACTTGCATTCTGGCTGTGTTTACAAATGAGCCCTTCTTCAGCAAAATGAATAATAAAATCTGTAGTATAGGAAATACCTGGTGTTAAATTACAATGACTGGTAGAAGGCAAGAGGAAGGTCATTGTACATGATAAACGTAGTTATGCAAATGTGTTATTGTGAGAAGGCACTGAAGATGGTTAAAAATTGTGCTAAGCAGAAGGTCAATCAGAAATTTCATGGGTCTTTCTGGCCTTGAAATCTATAAAAGTGAAGCAAGGAAGGAAGGAAGTGAAAATAATAGTAGTTTTATTTGTCTACTTGATGAATAAAAAAAAATGTTGATCTAGTAGGTAAAGATGTCCCTAACACTTTTATTTTCATGAGAAAAAAAAAAGCCCATTCATTTTATTAAAATATTTGTAAATTCAAAATGGGTTTGAGTTTCTCTGTACCCATCAAGCACAGACATTTAATTGCCTCTCTGAGATTCTTCAGCTCTAGATTCCACAGAAGCTCCCTTATCCAGCATCACAGTGACAATTTAAGCATCATGCTTATACTTAAGGTATTTATTCCTTAGTTTGCGAATAAATTTTCTTTCAAAGAAAACAGAGAGAAGAACAAGCCACAGCTGGGATCTACTGACTTTGCAGGGACCTTACCAGGGATTTTGTGTATTTGTAGCTCTTTTGATCCTGGGAAGGAAATGGTCTGGCATCCTAATGGGGACTAGAGAGAGTAAATTACAACCATAGCAGATAGCTATACTGGGGATTATTTAAGAACCATCAAAATTAGAGCTTCCTCTCCATTCATATATGACACACTCTTACTCAGTTTCCCTGGTGTTACAATAGCTTCCCCTTACTACAGAGGGGTACCTGCAGGTCTTGGAAAATCAAGCATAAAGTTGCACCTCTTCGCACTGTGCTGCTGCTGGCTGTTAGACATCTTGGGGACCATCAGCCAAGGTCCCTGAGCATTCCTATGCCACCTTCACCACGTATCTGCGTGATACCTGGGATCTCCACCTGTTTCTCAGACCTTTCCTGTAGAAGGGATTTTCACCTTATCCTTTCCAGGCTGCCTTCTGTTCCCCGAAGAAACACACTTCTTCCTTTTGCTATGTTTTTTTTTACTCCTTTGCTTGTCAGGAACTTCAATCTCCAGTTTTCCCAATCTAAGTAGTTGATATACAGAAACACAATGTCTGCTTACCATCCCAGCTGGTGGTTGTCTCATGCCTCTTTATTAAATGGAAGATTCAGGAAGTGTCACTTTTGCTTTGTCCAATCATATTAAAGAAAATTACAGCTAGCCCTTACCAGTTTTAAATAGCATGTAGAAGGCTTCCTCTCCAGAATCCAAAAGTTCAGATTTTGACACTCATCGTCCCATTTCCCCACAACACACACACAAAATTACCTGTTGCCTTTCAGTGTTTACAGACTATTACGGTCTTTTTCTGCATAGGAAAGAGTTGACCCCAGGGTACATTGCTATTATGTTGCAACAATATACTATAGTTGGTATCGGGAGCTTGTTTCTGCTGCTGAGACAAGACCCTAGAGATGGAACTGGTGAAGAGTCATTTTGACCTCAAGCCTCCGTTGATGGTGGATCACCATGTTTGAGTAAATGGCAATATACTGAAGTTTTCTCATTTTTACACCTTTTTTAACACTTCATTGCACTGTACAATTTCTTAGCAGAGGTTTCGTTCACAGTGCCCATAGAGGTTCAGCAGAGTGAGGCAAATGTTGATATTCCTTCTGACACACATCTGTGCAGTGCCTGTCTTGAGATTTACAGCTCCAGGAGGCCTGGAGCCTGGCAGAATTTCATCTGTACTGTGTGTTACAAATGAGAGAAGAAAACCTCGACTCTGAATTTTCCTTCCAGTCTGAATACAGTAAAAGAACAAGTAGCATGAAGGAGGTACAAAAGGGTATTTCACCAGCTCAGAGTGAGATGCAAGAAAACCTTGTCACTAAACTGCATTGAACACAAGAGGCACTACAAACAATAGACGGAACACAGAACAGAACTGACATATGCAGCTAAAAGAAGGAACCCTTTTCACTTTGAGAGAGAGAATAAATGAGTATGTTCACCCTACACTGAAAAGTTTTGGAGTATGAGTCAAAAATGACAAAGGTTTTGTCCATTTCTTCAATTTCCCCTAAGGTATCTCTACGTGGCTTTCTCTGAGATATAAACTAAATTATGCTGATACATAAAGATGGAGAAATGTCTCTGAAACTCTGTAACGAAGGCGTGTCGCTGTTATTTGCAGAGACACACCACGCAGCAATACCTTATCTTGTCTATAGGTGGCAGCAGAAGACCAAGTCTCCTGAGCAAGTACTCTGAACGGATCAGTGTTTAAAGAGAGTTATTTGTACACTGAAGATGAATATTCTCTTAATAATACATAAACATTATTTAACAGGAACTATAGAGTCAATAGAATGTGAACAATGACTCCCCCTCTCCAAAAAAAAAAGCCATTGCAGCCAGAACAGGTCCTTTTCTTCAATGAAGTGAAAAGCTCGTTCAATTTGCTCAGCGTGGGAGTCTTTGTCATTTTTACCAGATGGCACAATAGATATTGATAAAAATAAAAGTCTTTTAACATAATAGCAATGCAAGACAATACCAACAAAGTGTCTTGTCTGTCAGCAATGGCCATTAAAAATGTATTAAAACATGCATTCAGCTCTTTTATTTCCTAAAAATAAAAAAGGTTGGTAAGTGCTTACATGCAAAAAACCTTCTCATATGGAAAGAAAGAAAGAGAGGGAGCTCAGGAAAGAGGCCACCAGATCTAGGCATGGAAAACAAAAGCAAAGTAAAGGAAAAGGGTCCATGAGACAAAAAAAAAAAAAAAAAAAAAAAAGAGCACAAAAAAAAAAAAAAAAAAAAAAAAAAAAAAAAAAAGGCAAGCATCTCAATGACTAGATTAAGCCATAGAGAAACATAATAACTCTAAACAATGCTACCACAGGCTTCAAATACGTGTGAGCAAAATATCATTTAAACTTCCTCTCTATCTATAACTCTTATATTTTTTTACTCTACCTTAAATGTTTGTTACTTTCTTGAATTAAGACATGTTTATCACTAGGACTTATTAGTATTTCAACTAAATTATACATTTGTGCAAAAGTGTGAGCTTTTTAATTGCATAGCAGTAAACAAGGAAAAAAAAAATCCTTCATTAAAGCTTTGCCTTGCTTTTACTTACTGACCCTAGCAGGCTCTTTTGTACATAAGTAAAGTATACATGGTGGATTGTCTAGGAAACAAAAATGGATAACATTCACTGTGGAAGAATGGCAGGGAGAGAAGATGAAATGATCTGGTAGAATCTATGGCATGATTTTCCACTGAACGTGCTAGTGAGGAAGGAATTGGTATTTTCCAGTGCTTCACAAGGTTCAAAGAATACATATTTGTGCTGGTCTTGGTTGTGATACAGTTATTTTTCAGTGGCTAGTATGGGGCTATCTTTTGAATTTGTGCTGAAAACTGTTGATAATTCAGGTATATTTTAGATACTCATAGCTGACACAGGGTTGGGGCCTTTTCTGCTCCTCACCCCACTGACAAGGAGCATAGAAGCTGGAACAGCTGACCCCAACAGACCAAAGGGATATTCCATATCAAATGGTATCATGCTTAGCATATAAAGCTGGGGAAAGAAGTAGAAAGGAGGGGAATGGATGTTTGGAGTGATGATGTTTGTCTTCCCAAGTCACTGTTATGTGTGATGGAGTCCTGATTTCCTGGAGATGGTAAACACCTGCCTGCCCATGGGAAGTGATGAATGAATTCCTTGTCTTGTGCTGCTTTTGTGCACAGCTTTGGCTTTACCAATTAAGCAGTCTTTATCTCAACTCATGAGTTTTCTCACTTTTTTATTGTCCCGATTCTCTCCCCCATCCCAGTGGTGGAACAGTGAGCAAGAGGCTCTGTGGGACTGAGTTGCCAGCTGGGGTTAAACCACAATGATATCAAAACAACTTCCAGATATAGGTTGTGCAAAGTATAGGGATAGCACTTGCTAAACTCAGTTTGCTCTGCTATTTCTTCTCTTTCTAAAATTCATAAGTCCTGTAAATCCTCAGAGTCCACTGTCTAATTATACTGGGCATTTTGTATACCTTCTCATTAAAAACTAACCTCCTATTTTAATGACTTGGTTGAAATCCTTTGAAGATCAGACTGTTAGTGTCTGAATGCTGTATTCTGAATGATGCCCTCCTTCCTTTATTCCTTTCTGAGCTTTGGTAATTTCTCTTTCTTTTTTTTTTTCTTCTTTTTTTTCTCTCTTTAAACCAATCTTAGATCCCTTACTTGATTCCAAGTGAAAAATACAGAGATGATTTGTTTGAAGGCCACTTCTGCATCCTGAGAGAATGGGACAGTCTGAATTAAGTGTTTAGGTTGCTTTTAGCTAATGTGAAAGAGTTTCTTATCTATATAGCTGAGGCAGTTGCTGAACAGATGTACATCTGACACCATGCAGTATTTACAGTACCATATCTTTAACAAATTGGGCTATATCCATTCCTGTGATAATTCTAACTGACTTCATTCAGATCACACGAATGATTAATTTGTGCTCTGGATTTCAGATGGTAAACCCTCTCCCAGTTTCATATTTAGGGGGTTCATTTTATTTGTCATCAGTTTCTGGTTAGGATCACTGTAGTTTGGACAATCATTTTAATTCACCATTTAAGTCTTTGACTTACACCACACAGCCAAAGATCTTGGACAATCTCAGCCATAATAAGGGGTGTAGAAATAAGGAAATAAATGTATTTTTTTCTTTAATGTGATTATTTCAAAATTTTACTTTTCCAGATGCTTTACAAGCACTTTTAATGCCCTTTTGCATATTTCCCACAAGGATTTTAGTCAGAACAGATACCCACTTCAGTTATAAGCATTCTTTTCTTGAACTTTTGGGGTTTTTTTCAATCATAGAATTATCAAGGTTGAAAGACACCTTCAAGCTCATCTAGTCCAGTGTCAATGTCAAGAGAATGAAGAGTACATTCTTCATTCCACATGGAGATCTCTGGGGTCTCTCCCAAACAAGGAATTAGAATTCTAGCACTGAAATAAAGAATAAGAGGCTATTTCTGTTGGAGGTGGAGATAAACTTATTCTTTTTCTGCTTTTTGTCATCATAAATCGATATACAGGCGTTATACATGGAGTTTCTCTTACAAAACCAAATATATTGACAACAGCATTTACATAAGTGGGGAAAATAACTAATAAGCAAATTATTTCATATTCAAAATGTGTATGCATAATAATTTCTGCGTTACTTAGTAGATCTTACATACTTTACTGTAAGCTTCCTCATTTATTCCAGTCAAAGTGACGTGTTATATACCCAAAGAAAAATATACATGAATCTTCTTTATTTCCACTCTGTAAAGATGAAAATATAGCTTGCCACGAAAAACTCGAAGTTTAAAATTCATTGCAAATTATCCTGGAAATTATATTTTGTTTATTTTGACAGGTACAGAGAAAATTTGTAAAATATTTCATCTCCATATTGAACATAATGGGAAATAGGGACATTATTTTGATACATGGTTTTACTAACAAGTTTCAAGATGAAATATTGCCTATCATAAAAAATACACCTATTCACAAGCAAAAAAAAAAATAATACAAAAATTGCTAGCTTTAATAAATGCTAGGACTCACTGATTAAATAACATTTTATATTCAAGGGATTCTCTAATATAAAGGCCTTTATTGAAAAGGTCTGATGGGCTGGGAGAAAAGTTTTATTTATTTTATAGGTGCTTGCCTTAAGTACAATTCCCTCATGCCTAGAATAAACCTGGAGTTAGAAAAGCGTGAGTGGAGCTCTTATTGAAACAACTCTGCATCAAAACACAAATAACTTTCTATTAGCCATGTCACTAGGTTAAAGAATAGGTAGGCAGAATCCAAGCAATTATCAGGGAAACATTGGAACATTATTCAAAACAACCCTGACCTTAAAACTTGTTTAAAGATCTTCTTCTGATGGCTTATGGAAGAATCCCAACTTAAAACACAAAAGTGTACTCTTAAAGTGCATTGTTCGGCACTGTAGACCCTCAGTGGCACAGCTACTTGATGACAATTACTTTTGTGATGACTGTGACCGTGTAATTCAATGCCCAAATGTATTTTATTTTATCACTCTATTAGAGGAAATAAAAATATCCTCTCCTACTTAATGAAAAGTAACATGCACTACAAAGAATGTTTTAGTAGTGTATCCAAACAAATGCCCTTGCACTCCAGTTAGTGTGTGGATCAGACCACAAAAATTATGACAAAACAAATGTGTAAAGAATCTGCTTTTCATTAGTGGAAATGACGAAGCCTCTCAGTGAGCTGAATACACTAACAGTGGGAGAGATTCTAATCTGGGGTATATATTCAGCATACAAAGCTTCTTAATTCAACAACAAATGTGTTTGTGAGTTTCTGACGCCACCTATTCAAGGGGCAAGGACTCATCCTCAAACGAAGAAGTTTGTAGTGGAACAAAGGGGATCTTCAATCACAGTTTCTTGTGACTTTCTGCAGCAAAAGAGAATGCAGGTAATTTATGGCATTTAAATATTACTAATAAAGTTCATATTCTTTCTTACTTCTTCAGATTTCTGTAGTGAAATACAGTGAGAGAGTGCTACAAATGTTACACATGATATTCAGTTGTGAAAACACGCAGACAAGACAGAAATATTCAAATAGTGTTCAGCCTGGAGTAGAGAAGGCTCTGCAGACACCTTAGAGCACCTTCCAGTACTTAAAGGGAGCCTACAAGAAAGCCAGAGAGGGACTTTTTACAAGGGCATGTAGTGAAAGGGCAAGGGGTAATGGCTTTAAATTGAAAGATGGTAGGTTTAGATTAGGTGTTAGCAAGAAATTTTTTACTGTAACAGTAGTGAGATGCAGAAACAGGTTGCTCAGAGAAGTTGTGGATGTCTCATTCCTGGAAGTGTTCAAGGCCAGTTAGATGGGCAATGTGGTCTAGAGGAAGGTGTCCTTGCCCGTGGCAGAGTGGTTGGAACTAGGTGATCTTTAAGGTCTCTTCAGTCCAAAATATTCTAAGATTTTTATGATATTCCTTCTAGCACAATATCTTGTAGTGATAGTTGGACAGAAGATTTTAGAGGCACTACTTGCATTTTCTGACATAGTGCAGTTACTCTTTCTTCCAATCTTTTCTACTTTTTTCTCTGCTCTGGAGAGAAATGCTCTGATTTCTAGGCTCCAAAAGCAAAGGGAAGATTCATCATTTTTCTTGGTATCTCACTTTCCTTGAGAATGAGAATTTTTTCTTTTCTCTGGACTGCTGTAAGATCTGAGCATTTCTGTCACTCACTTGATGGTTGTATTGACAATTCTGCACTTAAATTTGAAAGCAGAGTACTGTTATAGATGGCAACATACATGTGAAAGGCATTAAACTGTCTTCATCTCAGCAACAAGCACATGCTGTTTAGTTCTGAATGTTTCTCTCTAAATCTATAGTCAAAAATTTTAATTATAGGCTAGATTTACATATTAAATAACAGCACTTTAGATAAATAGTGACCCTTATGGTTCCCTCACAATGTAGAGATGGAAGAATATCACATCTGCTGTGAAAGTATAACCCATTAACCCCATCAATCTATTCACTTCATTGTAGAAGCTTATCAGGTTGATTGAACATGATTACTCTTTTCTAAATCCATTCTGACTACTATTCTCTTTTCCTTCATGCATTTGGATGCTTTCCAGGAGGATTTTCCCAATCACCTTCCCAGGAACAGTGGTGAGACTGACTGGCCTGTAGCCCTGAGCTTACTTTTCTCTACTGGAGACAACAGTAACATTTTCTCTTTTCCAGTCTTCAGGAATCTCTCCTGTCTGCCATGACTATTCAAAGATAATTTAGGGGGGCCTTTCAGTGACAATAGCCTGTTCCCTTTGACTCATGGGTGAAACCCATCAGGGCCCATGGAATTGTGTGTGTTCAGTTTGTTCCCACAGAGGCTACGTGCCTTCTTGCAAACTTCTGGCTTGAGGGGCCTCAGGTAAATACAGATGTGGTTTTGTTTTGTTTTGTTTTGTTTTGTTTTGTTTTGTTTTGTTTTGGGGTTGTTATTTGTTTTACCAGGGCTGTGTGTGAGTGATCTTTTCTGCACAACCCCAGAGCTTTGCAGTGCCTCTCTGGCATGCTGTTCTGTATGGCCAAACTGTCTGTGTGCCGCACTCATTCCTGTTGCTTACTTATTTCTGAAACATCCCAATTTCTAAGCATCCTTTTCAAAAACTTCAAAAGTAGAAATCTCTAGAGTTTTGTGCTAATGTTGTTTCAAAAACCATGTACAGATGTGAAAACTTCTGGCATCCTATTTCTGTTTATAGGTTATGTGTGTTCCCTTGGCTACAGCTTTGAATGGGGTGCTCTGCTGTGATTTTGAAATCCTCCTCAGCCTCAGTAAATTTCAGAATTGAATGTTGAATGTGACTGCATTCTTTACTCCTGTGTTTATGACCTGTTAAACTCCACTAAAATATGTATGATTCATGTGATTCTCTTTGTCTTCAAAAAATCCATGTCTTCTCTACATAGCCGGCCCATTGTTTTTATTGTTTTGTACCTATAAATTTTTAACCAGTGGAAATTTTTACCAGTAATCAGTGTATTTATTTTTTGATCTTTAAGGACCAGAAAGAGAGGCTCTACATATCCTGCGCTAAGAACAGATCTTTATGGTACTCCAGAAGGAACATCACTCTATAATGATTTGACGTTTACTTTTTTCTCTGTGTGATTGCATGTAATGAGAAAATGAATTTGCATCATGCTTATTCTTTAAAAGTTTGACACAGGGAATTCATATGACTTAATGTACTGAAGCAATAGTTACCTTTATTAACTAAAACTCTACTTTCATAAAATATTATTAAGTTTGAAAACAAACTTATTGTATGACAATGGATCACTTCTTTGTAGCAAGTTGCAGGAAAATAATGAAAAGTGCTTTAGTTCTGAACAATGCATTTATAATAATTGGAATTTTTTTTTTATTATTGCTGCTTCCCATACTATACTCTCTTTGGAAAGAAGTATGTTTCCTCATCTTAGAATAGAGAAGATTAATTATTTCTGATATAATTAATGTTATCGGGAATAAAGGTTTTGTAGCAGAAATTCAGCAAATCTCTCTTACCTGCATTAGGTCTGCAATACTTAGAAAAGCAAAGTGGGATAGTTATTTTATTCTCTGATACATGAGAACGTATATCTAAACACACAAAAGGAGCTTTTACTGATGAAAATATGGATAGATATACCATAAAATTAAATGGAGCCTGGACCTAACTTCGATGAAATTTGAATCTGGCAGTTAGTTTTACAGAAAACAAATTCTTTACTAGGCTTTACTAAGAATTCGAATCTTAACAGATGTAAAGTCAATAAATGTTCTGACTTAGATTAGTCACCAGAGTTCCTGTAAGAGATCTAATCATCAACAAAAAAAGCCCTTCCATCTTCTCAGACTTAGGTTACATAAAATACAAGAAGATTCTAGAGAGATCTTGCTTGCTTGTTTGTTTGCTCACTTTAAAAAAAAAAAAAAAAAGATAAGGTTTAGAAACTTTTCATATTACTTTCACCTGTGAATGAAATGACTCCATAACACACACCAAACCCTGACAAGCACAAATTATATATATAAAGAGGGATTTTTTTAAAATTTTCTCTTTAATTGAGACCAAAGTAAAAGCACTCAAATCACAAGGAATTGTTTTCTCCCTTTGCGTCAAAGGCCACTGGCATCAGTGAGCCAGCATCTCTCTATATCACCAGTTCTGCATTGACACAAGCCAGTCAGGTTCCTGATCTCCTTGTTGCCAGTTCTCACAACCTTGTACAGATTGGTGATGGGACAGTGACAACTTTACAGATGTTATAATCATAGAGGCAAGTGTTCGTATGGGAAGTGGGCTACCTCCTAATGGATTTCCCTTTTTATGCAGCTGTCAGGTCATACCCAGGCTTGGAATGACCTTAAAATACAAAATGCTAATAATTCTTCCTCAGAAGTGGAGTTAAAACAAACAAACAAACAAACAAAAAAAACCCCAAAAAAATAAACCTGCATAAACAGTGAGATTTGAGTGATAAAGTGATATTTACATCTCTGTCAATAAACAAATAAGACCAGAGTCCCTTCCTATGGTCAAGGAAACTTGAAACTCTGTCACCATTTCTTCTAAAGGAACTAAATGTCTTGTTGCTAACTGATATGAGTCAGTCCCTCCCTCAAGGTATGGACATGGTGACTCCAAGGAATTTCTAACTAAATTTAGAAAAAAAAGTCATCACAAATTCTGTCCTTCATTTCAAGTCACTTTCTGATGAGGTGCACGGAAAAAGTACTAATTAAAACCAAAATGTTCACATCTAGCCAGTAAATGACTCTGGAAGAAGAGTATGAGAGCATGGTCACTTAATTCTGGTACAGACCAAGTTAAGCCTTGTACCACCAGTATATAAAAAATAATTGAACTACAGGTATCTGCTTTTAAGGAAGATCTTACACAAAATTTTCTATAGTTTTTTCTAATGTTTATTTTGTATGATTTGGCTGAGTTTGAATAAATACACAGGATATGGATTTTACCTACACATCTGAAGTGTGATTAAGTTTCCAAAGCATACATAGTGAGAACTATCTGAAATAACACAAGACATCTGAGGTGTTGTGCATGCAGTTGGTATATGTGACACAGGATCTACAAGAAACTAGTATTTCTGGTGAGGAACTGCAAGTCAGGTTGGATATGCTCAATTATCTCACGCACCCCTGGATACGTCTGTTTAAGCAATTGATTGTACTGCTGAACTTCAAGAAATATAAATCTCATCCCAGTTTATTTTTATGGAGTCAGGATGTTATTCCCAATTTGTGGGAGTTTCTTTTGGTTTATAATTACATCAGTAGAATATCATCTAAATATTGACAGGCAGCAATTAAGAATACACTGTAAAATAAAAAATCAAGAAGCAAATCTAGAAACTGAGTGCAGACTTCAGCCAGTATTGCCAAATGACCTGACCAAAGATAGATTTCAATTTGAAGCAATTGGTCTACAATATTCATAAAACAGCCTCAAAAATATGTGTCTAGTGCCACTGAAAAAAATGTCTGAGACTTTTTTCACCAGATTGTGAATATGACACAAGAACTATGTGAACAGCATGGGACTACACAGGGTCCTTTCTGAAGATTTCAAATGGCAATTCGTGCTGAAGTATGAGCAATTGTATCAAGCCTTGTTTGTGCAGGAAAAAAAAAACCTCTTGAAGAGGATATTTATCTCATCTACCTCAATCATGTTTTCTGAGAAGATGAACTTTTCTTGGGAAGACCCACAGCCAGACCTTTGTATGAGTACCTGGTTTTAAGTAATTGTTGATGCAGTGCAACTGGAGTACCGTGAACTAAGAAAATTACCTTGAGATGTGTGGTGCAGTTATGTCATAAACAGAATAACTGGAAGTCATTTAGAAAACACTTCAGTCTTTCTACAAAAACAATGGGTGACAGCTAAAGAGAAGATAAGAAACAACTTTAGTTTTAAAAAAACCTTTCTTTCTGAGACTATTGAACATTTTAATATTATTTTGTTAAATGAGAAAAATGAAGCTAATGCAAACTGTACTCCTAAGGCAAAAGAAGGGAAAAGTGCTTTAGAAGTTAAAATTTAAGAAGTAATATGGTTTTAATTAGACAGTAAAGAAAACATGGAAACTTTGAAATAATGGAGCATATTCAAGCCCAAAGGATGCTGAAATTTTGAGAGGTTAATTGAGAAAAAATTGTAGGGATCTGAAATAAAGATGAGAACAGTAGATCAGATTAAGTCTTAAAGGTTGCCAATGAATATGCCTGGATAGTCAGTTTAAAATTAATTTGAAGCTGGCATTAGATGCAGCATTTGAAAGCCAGATAGCAATGTTGAAAATATTGCATGAAGTTCATTAATTTTTATGTTTATGCAGTATTTGTGATAATTCTCAAAAATATACTAGTTTCTTGTCTCATTATAGTTATGTGAATTTTACAAAATTCTGTAAAAAGAGTTAATCTTCTGGAGACTGAGAATAAAACTAAACCAACTTTATAATGATTGAAATATGGCATTGCTTAAGTATGTTTTTCACTTTTTTTTTTTGGTAACACAAAATTTTATTTTAAATTTTAAATGTCCTTTAAGAAAAATACAATAAACCTTAGATGGTTAAAAAGCTGAGAATGAAATGGTTAAGAATTAATCCAAAGAAATTCTTCCAGGTGATGCTTTGCAAAAATGAAAATCATTTGAGCAGAAACAATATTTTTCCTCTTCTGAATTCTCATATAATAAATAAATAATTAATAATTATTAATCTGGAATAAACAAAATAAATAATGAGCAAATAACTGAATTACAAACTTACAATTTGTAACTGTGTTAAAAAAATTAATCTGTTGCTGGATTAAAAATTTGTTTTAACTCTACTCCCAGAAAAAAAAAATGTAGATATTGGGAACAAAATACTTAAAAACCTTTGAAACACTAGAACACAAAAGATAGTTGAAAGTACTTAGTCTGTCGCATAATTCCCAATTCTTTAAGAATGATTTTTGAATGTCAAAACTATACTGGATAAGCTCATAGCTATCAATACACTGAGAATAAGACTTACTGTGTGGTACAGACTAAAGGAATGCTTTCCTTAGGAAAGCTTCTGAATCAATATGAAATAAATGTAATGTGTGAACAAGATTCAGTTATGTAAACAACATCTAGCACCCCATTGCATCTGAGGAGGAGCTGATTTTGTGTCAATCTATGTTTTATTTAATCACACTTTTTCAAAGTAGAATTCATTAGCTGGCAAATCTGACTAATTTCTATGTGTACACTTCACTTATAGTTTAGATTTCAAGAAAGATGGAGTTCCCTGAAATTTCAAGATTTTGGTAAAATATTATAAAAATATACTTCAGTTCTAATAACTCATTCACAGGTCCTGATCCTGCAAAAGCAAGCACACATGTATCTACACAGTTACACATAGTATTCTAAACACAACTGCTGAATATTTTTGTATGTTTCTGTACTCCTTTTGAGATCAATGAAAATGCTTTCCTGAGCATGAATGTCCATGTCATGGGTTTTCACAAAGGATATGGGAAAGATGTTCATTGTTCCTTCTAACTCTATTGTGAACCACATCCTCTAACAAATTAGCAGACCTACAGATGTTTTATCAGCTGCATAAGGAGACAAGGTTGAGCTAAGAATGGGATGGTGTGCAGGTCTTATTCCTGTGTTACTAAAATAAAGAGGCTGACCATCTAAGACACAAGGCTGGTTTACAGTGACTCTAAGGATAACTCTGCAATTTTGGACTCAATAGGCACTAAGACAAAATCTGGCTCAACAGGAGAAATACGAAATTGAAAAATCACAAATTAATTGTCTACCCTTAAACACATCATATAAGGAATAGGAAGAATGCTTTGTGCTGAATGCACATATGATTTGACTTGATGAAATTAAGTGCCTTATAACATGTAAAAGAGATGAGGTTAATTTATTGCAAACCATTGTCATTAAAATATCTGAATCTGTCTTGACATTCAAAGAAATATTCCTCTATTGACACATAGCAATGAATGATGGACTTCAACTTGCATCCCTTTGCTGTAAGCAAAGCTACTGAAATCAGTAAGAATATTCCCATTGACTTTAGCAGGCTTTGGATACAGCCTAAGCATTTGTAAAGAGATTCTGCATATTTGAAGAGCTTGCAAGAACTCTCTTTAGAAGAAAGACCCCAAAAGAGAATTAATCAAATAGGCAATAATAAGGGAATGTGATCCCATAGAAAAATCTTTCAAACCGTATGGATGTCCTGGTTCCACACTGAACATGAAAAGTAGTCCAGGCTATTTAATACTGAATAGCTACCATATAATAAATGCAAAGGATCTAGACAGTCCTTTAAATTAGTGCAAGTGTCACACAGGTCACATTACTTATCCAGAGTCTGCTTTCCAATCTGGCAAAGGATTTCTAGACTTTTCTAGACATTGTGGTCTCCCTTGAATGCTTTTGCATTTGAAGGAGTATTTCTGTTCTGTAGCCAAAATTATTTGTTTATACAATGTGTAAATAATCCAGAAGAAAATAATGAAATTCTTATGTACAGCTCTGGGGTGTGTGTCTTAAATACTAAAATAAGAATCATGCCCTAGTTTCTTTGAGACTCATTTTTCCCTACAGAACAATACAGTTTCAACAGAAGTGAAGCGGTCACAATGCCTCACATCTCCTCCTCCATAACTCCTGCACTGTGTGTTGTTAGGTAGGACGCTTGTGCTGTTAGGAATATTGGCTTAAAATTCCACAGGCCAAGTAGCAAATGAAGCTCCTATTTCTCACATTATGAGGACGATATAACTTTCCTGTAGCCTAGATAAACTCATTTTACTTCCCTCTCTTTTTGTCTCCCACTATGAGCTCTTTCATCTCATTTTCTCACAGACCTATTCAGGATGGGGAGCAAGAGAACAGCTGGGTGGTTTTTTGACAGCCAGCTAAAAACAAACCACTATAGTGTACAGACTTGTCTCCATCAAAAACGATGTTCAAAACATTATTTTCCCAATACCTGCACCTGACCAACAATAGAAATAATTTTTTAGAATGAATATCAACAGTCCAATGACAAAAACCAAGCCAAAACAAGTCCTCACAAACTTATAGAGATTTATCATAGAATCATAGAAAGTCTTGGGTTTGAAGGGACCTTAAAGATCACCAACCACCCTGCCACGGGCAGGGACACCTTCCACCAGACCACAGTTGCTCAGAGCCCCATCCAGCCTGGCCTTGAACACTTCCAGGAATGAGGCATCCACAACTTGTATGGGCAACCTGTTCGAGTGACTCACCATCCTCACAGTTGAAGAATTTCTTCCTTATAACTAATCTAAACCTACTCTCTTTCCATTTGAAGACATTTCCCCTTGTCCCATCACTACATGCCTTTGTAAAAAGTCCCTCTCCAGCGTTTTTTTAGGCCCCATTTAGGTGCTAGGAGGCTGTTGTAAGGTATCCCTGGAGCTCTCTCTTCTCCAGGCCGAACAGCCCCAATTCTCTCAGCCTGTCAAAGATTGCAAAGGTTTAACTAAGAAAAAAATATTTTTTGCAGACAGCTTGTTAACTGATAATATATCATCGATAAAAACACTGGTCAATGAACTAATCCAGGAAGTAATGAGGGTATTCTACTGTTACACCATTTATGTGATTTTCAAAGCAGAAAGGGGTTAAAACTCTATGAAGAGTAGCCATCTGAATGTTAGCTGCTAGTGTAAGAGACTAGACTACTTTAATTCTAAATAAAAGAAGAAAGATAGATGTTTCCAGAAGGTGGCTCAGTTCATCCTGAAATAAGTCTGTAACAGGAGGGAAAACCTGACAGAGGGTCCTGTCTAATTTAATCTACGTTCATACGCAGGAGAAACAGAAAATCATGCATTCTTCTGTCCTAGCTCAAAATATTTTTTAATCTATATGTATTTTCCTATCCAAGTTCTTTATGGTATGCTTCGTTATAGACTTGTGTCATTTTTGTTTATATCAATATTTTTCCACTTTTTCATACATTCTGTCATTATGTTTAGGTTTTGGATTACTGTTTGATTTTTGCTTCTTTCAACAATATTTAAGGTTTTGGAGTTCGGGTTTTGTTTGTTTATTTGTTTATTTTTATATGTCAGTCAAAATAATTTGATATTTATTTTGAGTTCAAATGTAGATTCAAAAAACCCTGAATTTAGTATTTACAATGTATCAATCTATGTGTGATCTACATGTCCAAGCTTCATTATACCCAGGAGAGATAGGATACTTAGCATTTTGTATGATTTTTTACGCTATATATATCAAGACTTCCGGGACAGGCAGATATGACAAAGGGCCTACTGGAAGAAGACACTTTTCTGAAGCTAAACGTTGAGTATGATACCCTGGCTCTTCTATTTTGGATGGTATTCTATATGTATGTTTAGGCAAACTGATTGGGTTTCCTGCTGACAAGCAGATATCCACTCTGTAAACCACTAAATTTAGGTGCCGAAATGTGATGCCTTAAAAAAGTAAAAGCATTTTACTCCACACTGCCCATTCTTCTCCAGATTATTTCAGAAGTGTAACAGCTAGCAAGTTTAATAATGTTACAGTGGATACCGCTGCATTTATATAGAGTAGCCTTACTCATCATTCCTTGGAATAGTATCATTCTAAGCTTGTGTCTCTTTACAGCCATAAATTAAATAAGACATCAGGGCTAAAATCTAGCCACATAAAAAAATCATAATATTAAGGTGAGAAGAAACAATCCACATATCTACCTTTAAACAACATACTTCTCCTTCTCCAAGACAGTAGGCTTTGTGAGAATTAAAAGGCAGTGAATGCTGCAAATTTTGACCTGTTGGCACAATCCCATGTTGTATTTTCTTATGGCAAAAATCGTCCAGGTACTTATCTTGTTGAAGAACTACTGGCAAAGTGTTAATCAGAGGATCACAATCATATTGGAAAGAGAGTGACTTAAATCTATCTCATTTTTCTATTACTGATTTTGACAATTTAAGAGTACATATTCTTAATGGGTCTTACCCTATAAATGACACCCAGTTGCGGAGGAAGGGAGTGTAAGGAGCTTTTGGCATCAGAATTAAAAATTTTTTAGGCAAAGCAGATAAACTGTCTTAAGGAAAAAGCATGCAATTCAATAAGTACAAATGCAAGGTGCTCTTAGACAAAAAATACAAGATAAGTGAAAGTATTGCTATGTATTACTTCAGTAGAAAAAAAAATCTGGAAGTCCCATGAATGAAAAGCTAAATCAGGCAACACAGGATTCCATGGTCAGATGATACCCAGGTCTGCTGGAAAATGAAAAAGCTACTCATCCACACTGACTTTCTGTGTATCTTCCTCAGAGTTTTGTGGCTAAATGTGTGGGTCCCTAAGGGCTTACAGTCTCTCCAGCAGTACTTGCAGCATGAACTGGCAGAGACATAACCCTATGCTTCTAGTTATCTCCTCTGCTCTTGCGGAAGGCAATAGAATCTGGAAGAAAAGAGAAGCTGATGCCCGTCCACAGACACTCTAGAGTTTTTCCCAGAAAGCTCACATATGATCTGCCACACATCAGACAAGATTTGTAAACATCTTGTTGGTGTATTTGGGCAGCACTATGTATTAGTAGCAACCAGAAGTTCAGACTGCTCTCAGGTACAGTCTCTCATCTATAATGAAGATTCAGCCAGTCAGATCGATTTTATGTTCCAGACAGGAGATTGTCTTTGCAGTTAATTTTGTGATTATGACAGCATTTTTACTTATGTGAATATTGTTTCAAGAGTAACTTATTTTAGAAATTCTCAATAATGAGTCTGGTTATATTTCTGGAAACAAAATAAATAAGAATAAAATACTAAGGTATATAAATACATATAAAATACTAACACTGCAGAAGTAGATATAATTCTAAACCTATTGACTTCCTGATTTATAGCTTCCTGGAACGTCATAATTTCTGAAAATTCAATCTATTGAAACTTTTCTCATATTTAATCCTAGTATAGCTGAACATCTGTCATCTTGCATGGTTATTTTACAACCAGCATTTGCTGTCTACACCTATGTGTGTTTAGCTGGTAAATACCTGTTATGTTTCAACTTCAGTTTTCTGCTTTTTTGTATACAAGGACATTTTCATTATCAAAGAAATACAAAACAACACAGAGTCTTGTTATGTACATCAGACGTGTGTAATTTTCCATAACCATAAATAAGAGCTTGAATAACCTTGATCTTCTATTCTGTCATATTGTTTTTAAGCTGATGTAACACCATTGACATCAATGGACTTACCCCAGTATGAAATTGGTGTAATGGAGTGGAAAATCATTGCCGAAATCTCTAAGGGGATATTCAAAGTTCCCTTTACTGTAAGCTGTGTATTAGACTGGAAGATCCATAGTTTGTATTTCCATGTTTTGATGTGTATACCAAATGATAAAGAACTGTAAAACACTCCAAATTGGAAGCTATTTATAACCTTTCTTAATTAAGCATGAAATATTTAATTTTTAAATTGTCATTTTTACTGTATGTTTAAGTATCTACTCAATGTCACAATTAATTTTAACTTTGGAGAAAAATATGATGTGTAGCAATTTAATTTCATACTATACACTACCAAAGTCAACATAATTCGTGGAAATGTAAATTAGATGACTTGCTTTTTCTTTTTCAACTAAATGATACATGGAGAAGAATTCTCTCTCTTTACAAAGTTACTCAGCAGACAAGATCAAGATTTCATAAGCCTGAGTGTTCACCTAAATATTAATTGTAGTTAACTTTTAAATTAGTAACTGTGTACAGGTCTTTATATTTTTCAAATAATTTTCCTGAGAGAAGCCAGATTAAACTGTCTTGATTTTCTCTCCCTAATTACAAGATCAACATGTGACTCTCAAGTGGAAAACAAGGATATTATGTATCTGTTCAGTTTCATACTTGATTTCCTATGATTTTCTGTTACAAGATGATGGAAATACGAACCACAAACCACTTTTTTTTTTTTTTCAAGCAGAGTGACACACATGGCTTCATTTTTCTTTCACCTCTGCAAAAAGTGAATCTAGCTTTCAAAGCAAAAATGATAATTGAGCAGAATTGTATTAGTGGGAAGTGTAGATAACAATGTGGGTTTTGACCACCTTGTGAAATTTTATTACGGTTAGGAAGAGCTTTGTCAAATCAGTTGTATATAATTTATTTTATTCTTCCATTACTTCACATTGTAAAGAGGCAAGATCCTGTTTTTTCGGCTATCAGTGAATAAAACATTTCCTGAATACTTTAACGTCCTTCAGAAGAAAATTTTTTTACTACCCTTCTTTTGTTGTAAGCATTCTTTCTCACACAGAATATACTGTTTGTAGTCTTAATCAGTTTAATATACAAATTTTTCACTTTGTTTCTTATACACTGTATTTTTTAACTATTGGTGAGAAAATTCTCTCTTAAGCAAAAGAAGGATGTAGTCAAAAGAAAGGAAACTGTGCCAAACAAAAAATGCCATGTGATTTACTTTTGTAAAATGTCATATAGAGACATGAACTGAAAGTGTTCCACAGACAGCATTAGCAGTTATGTTGATATTTTTTCACTTCACATGGGGTACTTTGCATGTCCTAAACATGATAGGTTTAATTCTCAGTCTCCTGTGCTTTGTCATGTCATTGTCCCCTGGGAAATGTGCTATCACATCAGAATTATCTATTCATTTGTAGTTGCACTTTTATGTTTGCTTCATGGAGGGAAGTGAGTATGTAATGGGCAAGGCAGCAGGGACTGGTGTTAACAAGGTCCTCATTTGCTTTCTCAGCATCAGAAATTACTCCAAGGAAAAGTTTCTGTTGCAGTTCTGCAGAGAATTATGGCAAATTATTTGCTCTTTGCCAACCATTCACACTGGTATTATCTCTGTTGATTTTGGGTTTCAGACGGAGTTTGTGGATGATATTCAAACTGGATCTTTTCTACACTTTCAGCTTTCTTCCAGAGCAACCCAAAGTCAGATTTCAATAGACATTGTGGTCCTCCATATGAATTGCATTGATCTGGGATCATCCTCTTCCTAATCATCAGCGCATTTGAAAACCTCAGTAATTTCAGCTGGCATTTTGGTTGCCTAGGGATTTAGGCCCAGGTCCTAATTAACTATTTCAATTTAGGTTTTGTGTCTGATTTTGATTAAGAATATCTGGAAGAGAAAGGTTTGTTTTCTCCAGATACATTTTTATTTTATCTTCGCATTCTCTGAATTTAATTCATTTCCTCATTAATCTTTATTTAATGACCATTTTCTTTTGTCAATAGCTACTGAATAGCTTTATTAAATTAAAATGACATTTGTAGTAGTTTTGCACTTATTTTTCATCACTCTTGTGTAAACATCAGTCATAAAAATTTATTCATAATTCCTTAAATAGAGTCACCTTCAGCACCCAGTTTTCAGCTCTGTGCTTATAAAATGATAGAAACCCTTGTCAACTACTCCTCAAAAAAATAGAGGGTGATGAAGATTTTGAAGTGATACTTGAATAAGTGTGTCTAGTACTCAGAAAACTGGTGTTTATTCTATTATTTATCTTCTAGCAAAAGAGTAAATTCTCAATTTGTTTTGATTAATATGACAAAACTATCCTGAACACTGCTCTACTGCCTAGTTAAGACAAACTAGTACTGTTCTGAACTATTCCAGCACCAAAGAGCAGTGAACAAATTTCTCATTTCTCAGTGAATTTTAGTTGTCGTGTGCTAGCCCAGTCTTACATACCTTTGAGACTTACACAGCCCCTTTTCGCTTGGGCTGTGCTGAAATGAAAACTTTTATCATTCACTTTCTTCTCACTACCCACTAGCTGGCAGTCAACCTGCAGCTTTTCAGTCACCAACTTTGTTCATGTGAGTGTTGCTTGGCATAGTGTGGGCAAAATCAGTTCTATCGGTGCAAATTTCTTAATTAAAATGTTCAATCCAGCCTGGAACAGAACAAAGAGTGCTCTCACACAGCACTGGTAGCAGAAGTATGTGTGGAACTACCCCTAGCAAGAGACTGCTAATGTGCAACTAAGGGATGAAATGACTTTTCCACAATTCTACTCAGTCTCACACTGGTCAAAGCTTGTTTCGATATCAGTGAATTTTCTCAGTTAGTCTAATCTTATTTAGGATGATCCTAGAATTCCCTATCAGCTGTATTGCACTGTATGAGGACTAATTGATTTTAGCTGCACTATTTATAAACACAGACTTCTACTTATGCAGCTCAGGAAGAGCTGGCACAACTGAGCTTTAACAGATGTCCAAGTTTCAAGACTCTGGGCTTAGTTTTTGCTATGATTCTGATCATGGAGTTTCTTTTCATGGAATGTTTGAGACTGTATTTTACAGATTATCAATGTATTAGTAAAGTGTTTCTTAAAAAAAAAGAAATATTGCTAACTTTTGAAGATGTCATTAGCTGATTATAAATGAATACTTTTCTAAAGGAGTTTATTTGATCATGTATTTTTAGAGGATTCTGTGATATTAAAAAATGTATCAAAAGGAGAAAAAACTAATAACTGACAGGGGTCACAGTTACATAAAGAAGAATTGAAAAATGGAAGAATATAAGAAAGAAAGAAAAAGCCACATGCAATCATGGAGGAGACAGATACATCAGTGCAAAGTTGTCACAGTTCAACTCAGGATCAAGCTGGCTGCAGGAATCATCATAAATATCTGACAGGTTGAGGTTAAAGAAAGTATCTGAGCATTACAATGGCTTGATATTAGAACCAGGTTTGAGTGTACAGATCTGCTGAACACTTAAAACTCCTGGGTTTTTTTCAATTAATTGACAGTTATTAACAGGGGACTTTTATTGTTGTTGTTTTATAATCTATCTTAGAGAAGATAAGACTTTAAAAGGATTTAATTCTTAAATTAATTTTATTAGTGGAATTTGGAAAAAGTGGCTAATCCTAAGGAGGATTTTGATTCAATATTGTGAGTTAATATCATAATACATCATCCAACATTTAAAGATCAAAATTATCTTGAAGATTTCAAGTTACTAAATTTTGCTTATAGAAATTCTTAATCCAGAAATCTATGAATGCTTTTGTAGTATGATTGTAATATCAAAATACAGCAAAAAATGAATAAATCAATTGAAAATATTTCCCCTGCAAATGTAAGATAGTGTCAAGTCAGCGCAAGATACCAGCTAATGTACATTACGGCTCTGAAATTTGAAATTATCATAATAGGAAGAAATGCATCAACTTACATATTGAAAGGGATTTTCTTATTATTTCTGCTGATCTGTAAACTCAAAAAAAATTGTTTAACGTTATAAATGTCTTTATTAAAATTACAGTTTCAGCCTAATTTATTTTAACAAGAATTGTAATGTATTCTGCCCTTTGATCTCTTAGCTTGAAACGCTGCCTGTTGTTCCATTATTCCACCATCCATTTGCAGATAACAATACATCAGAACCTTTTTCTTGCTGCAGAAACAATGCCCTTTATTTGAGAAAGGACATTGTTTTGACAGATAAAGTAGGCATTTGATAAATTGGAACAGGTTCTGAATTATTTTGAGGGGAATATGTGCTACATCTGTCTGCTGATTTTCCACTGAAGCAGTGCTTAACTTTCTTGTCTGTTTGTGATTTATTGAGCTGCAGAAAAGGTTAGGAAAATTTCATGGCTCTCCTCTTATAATTTGTAAGTGAATCAAAAAGCATTTGTTACTGTTTATGATGCTCAAAAGACAGAATTACCCCAAAACATTTATACACAACAAAGACCGTAATGACAACAACAACAAAAGTAAACAAAATAATGATCTTCTAAATTATTAATAATACAAATACGACACTGAAGACAAATTCAGCTGTTGAAATGCATGGGATGTAAATAAAGATTTGGGTGTCTTCTCAGACACATTTTTAAAGGACATAATTATAGAGAGTCTGATTACATATATGTTTCCAAAAAAGTTCTAGAGTTTAATAATATTTATCAAGAACTTCTCACAAGCTAATGTAAAATCCTGACTACAAGGAAGTCAAAAGACCTATATTACTCAACACTCAGGTCTGAATTTAATCGCTGGAACAGAGACTATTGTTTGTTCTTTGAGTCATCCTATGGGATCCTATCTAACCTGTAAATGGAAAGGCCATTCCATATGGTTTTCTTCAGTAACCTATGGCATTTCGAATGGCATGCCTATATTTAGGTAAGCAAATCAAGCTGTAAGGAGGAAATCCATCCTCAGACTGTTGATCCTAAAATTTAGTTGTTTCAATGTAGGTGTTCATCTATGAGCCAAGTTTTTAAGCTCTCATTATAGTTAATGGAGAGTTTATTAATACTTTCAGTGTAATCTGGTGACCACTGTGGGACAAACAGATCCGAGGGCTCCATACAAACATCTGAACATTGTTGTCTAGTATTATTTGAAGTGCTTTTGGATTTCAGCTATATCTGTATCAGAAAAAGGAAGGGAAGAAAAAACCTGAGCCAAAAGTCAACAGTCTCAGGTCAGGTGGATTCATGTAGGGTATTTCTGATGACACTGTACACTTGCCCTGTCAGCCCTGTGCATATGCCTTCAACAACTCCATGGTTCGTAAATGGCAAGGAGGCGCCTCTGCAGAGCGTGTGGCTGAATGAAGCACCATTAATTGCTCTGAAAACAACATCAAAGTGAGTGTCAGTTGACCAAACATATGTGTCCAGTAACATCTGAGATACCCATTATCCTGTCTGATATGCACCTTCTGCCTCAGAAGACCATGCATCTCCCATAGGTCCTTTTTCATCTCTACCCTTCTTACATAGATTTCCTACTTCCTTAGGGCACTAGATACCTAACTGTTCAAACAAATTCAGTTCTTGTGGAGGAAAAAGTGCCCCTCCTCAGGGAAAACTCATCCCACATAGCTAAATAATATTTTTAATATGGGATTGATATGTCTTTGGAGTACAGAGGAAGCCTACCTGCTAATTATCTACCTTACTAATGACTGAAGCTGGAGGAACTCACTAATTTTATAATTTTACTTGTGTTAAAATCATTTTGATGCTTTCTGTTTCTCTATTCTTTTTATTTCACTCAGATGATATACAACTACATTATAATGAATATTAGGCATATACAAAAAAATGGTAGATGAGGTGTCTCTGAAGAATATCCCCTTCACTCACTCTAACACAACTACTATATATGGCCTTTGTTTTGACATCTAACCCTCAAAAGTTAAACTTGCCTGGCTGGTTTCTTTTTCTGTCAACTTTCTGCTGTTGATCTGACTCCCATGTTGTATATATTTAAAAATTCTTCATTAATATCTTACACAGGGAAAGCACACATGCAATTGTGTTCACTAGTGGATATAAATTTAGTAGTTATTATCCATCCGGGATTTGTTTTTGCTACCAGTTTATTTTCCCATTTGCGAATGATTGCAAACAACTAACAAAGTGACATGATGCACCTCACAGGTTTAAGATATACAGTTACATTATAAATGCCTTATCCCATTGTAATTATAAATTATTTACTTATTGCTTGACATCAAAAACCAAGTGTATTCAGTTGCTCCCAATCATGACAGCTGCTACAGAACAGATAAGATACATTGGCAAACCATGCTCCATAGAAACAGGAAAATATTTCTAAAGTTTCATGACATCTGGTTGTCCCCAAGCAACCAAAACTGCACACTCAATAATAAGAGGGTTCAATGCCATTAAATATTCTATGATTTAAGAAATATTTTTGTATGATTCTATAATTAAAATTGTCCATTTTCTTTTCCTTTTTTTTTTTTTGTGTGTGTGTGTGTGTGTGTATGGGTGTGTGAGGGTAGTCAGTGACACTTGCTTTATAACATATTGGACAAAAAAGGAAATAAGGAATTGGTGAGTCAGGGAAACATGATATTTTTACCAATGACAGAAATGTAGAAAGAAGATTCTTTAAATTATGGGAGAGGAATACAATCTGATATTAATCAAGGTAAAAGAGATAATAGAAATGAACAGAAGCAACTGACTTTGTTTACCATACCAGGTTTTAGTAGCAGGAGGATTACAAGTGTGTCTTCTGTGAGATCAGAAGCTGTACCCACCTCAGAGCCAGTTTCAGTTGATTCTGAAATGATTCCACCGTTGTCCAAATCTGACCTGCTCAGCAGTGTTGCTGGGTCCTCTATGATAGCATGTTTATAAAAGGGTAAAAAAGAGTATGCAGCAGCTGTGAGTGAGAGGAGTGAGAAAATGTGAGAGAAACAGCCCTACAGACTCCAAGGTGAGAGGTGCTCCAGGAATAGATCAGAGTTTCCCCTGCAGCCCACGGAAGACCATGTCAAAGCAAGTGTCCCCACTGCAGACTGTAGAGGACCCTACACTGAAGCAGGTGGACATGCCCTAAAGGAAGCTGAGTCTGGGGAGCAATACAGTGGCTTGATGGGCACTCTGGCAATCTGAGAAATCTGGCAGCCAGCCAATTTATTCCACCATAGACTTTCAAATCTCTGTCTTGAATAATCATCCAAACAGGTTGTAAATGTTTTGTCTGCAGGTGCAGGTACAATTATCAAGAGGAGCATTTACTGTGTGTTCTGAAACACAGAAAGATAAATTAGAGGGAAAAAAACTCACAACAAATGGTATTGTGCTCTAGGAATATATTCTAAAAAAATACTTACAATAGATAGAGTAGTATGTTGTGTATACATTTATTTGAAGTATATTCTGAGTGGTAAGTTTACAATTCTGAGTGGTGAGTTTACAATTCATATTATATAGGTACAACAATAACATTTCCAACTTGTCCAAACTACTTGTTATATTCGTGTCCTTAGCTCTCTGTGAGCAGGCATTGAGCAAGAGTGGTAGAAACCCCATCCCCAAACAACTAAAAAGCTACCCCAGACAGTAAGAGCAACAAAAAATACCACAAAAAAGAAACCCTGCTTTACTTCCACTCTTCAGCTATCCCAGTTCACAGTCTCATACACCAACATAATGAACAAAGTATAACAGTAAAATTCATTTTGAAAATATACATGCTGCTCCACTAGAGTTGTGGATGGCTATGGCCACAGGCACCTTTTTCTGCTGTGAGTTGTTCTAATGCCTGCTCAGCCTGCCTGCTCACATTGCTCTGCGCTGTCCTGCTCAAGCTATCCTGAAATAGTGAAGGTCAAATCTTGTTTTTACTTTCAGTGACCTCTGTGCTTAATCTACAACCAAGTGGTATTGAGGTGACTTATTTATTGTTTAAAATCCTTATGCCTCCTTGTGTTTCAGCAAACAACCTGGGAAGGCTGCTGAATGAATAATAAAAGACTTATGTTCAAAAGCAGGGGGATATTCACAAGGAAGCAAGTGACTGTAGAGCTGGTAATGTGATGTTATGGTTAGGGCTGGAATGGCATTTTCATTCAAAGCAGCATTTTTCAAATGCTTTTCATTTCACTACCTGTCAGGAGGATATTTCTTGTGCTTGTTCTTTCCCCTCAACACAGTATTTTGGAAAGATTGGTAAAATTCTATTGAGCTATATTTGAGAGTTTAATATTGAAAATGTATTTTCAATAGCTAGGGAATTATTCAGACTCATCTCTCATCCTCAGATAGTCCCATATGTTTTATTTAGAATACTGTAAGGACTACTTCTCCTAAACCAGTCAACTTTTAATGAAGTTGATATTACGATAAGTATACACAGTATTTCAGACTAACTTTGTCAAGGGTTCAGAACAATTTCTATGCTTTATTTGCTGACTTTTATTTTTGAAAATACATATTTTTCTTAAAAAAACCCATATTTCACATGCTTAAGAATCTCTTACCTGCTTCCATATCACTGTGCAGTTTATATAGGAGAATGAACACCTAACATTTGGCATCAAATAGGGATGATAATTTGAAAATGGACCACTCATCAAATACTAAACCTTTTTATTGCTCAAGTCATTGTAGTGGGATGCATCCTTCTGTTTTCAACTTCTCTATTAACAGTATTAACACTTTTTCAATTTTAACATGTTTTATTGGCTTGGCTTTTGGTTTTTTGGAGTGTTTTAAAATTTTTTATATTTATTTCTCAGTTTGCTTTCTAACCCAGAGAAGGGTTAGATGTGTGAACAGTGCAAACCTGTGGGGAACAGTAACTTTCTATCCCTATCAACTGCAAGTAGATTTTCTCCTAAACCAGACTTCGTGTCAGATAGAAAAAATTGCAGCATGTTGAGATTGGACATTTAAATCTGTCTCCAGCCACTAGCTGCCTATCCTACTCATGGAAGACGCCACCTCTGGAACAGGAAGAGCCAAATTGCTTCCCAGCATTTTCTTGAACTTACAGGCAGTCACATTAAGGTAAGCTAATGCTGAATTCAAGTTTCTTTAACACATTACCCATGATTAAGAAATAGATTTTCGTTCATCTGCCCTTGCCATAGGGACAGCAGCCTCTGATAACAGGCTGGGGCAGATGTATGAGATGAAAAATGCATTAGTTTATTTCATAGCCAAATATGTGTCAACACTGTTAATGTAAATTGGCGTAACTCCATTCAGGTCACCAGCAGAGGGTCTAAGTATGCAGACAGGAGGAAAAAAAAAAAAACAAAAAAACCCAAAAAAACCACAAAAAACCAAACCAAAACAAAACAAAACAAAAAAAAAAAAAAAAAAACCAAAAAAAACCAAAACAAAAAAACCTCTACAAAGCCAGATACCAAAGACAAAAAACCCAATCCAAACCCCAAAACAACAAACAAACAAAAACAAACTAACCAAAAAACTGCCACCAAAACCAAAAAACAGACAAAAGCAAAAAACCAAACCAAACCAAAAAGCTAGGAACACTTTGTGCCATCCACAGTTTAAAGGTCTTTAAAAACAGATCACTCCACCGAAGTCAATAATGCTGAAAGAAAAAAAAAAAACATGAAAAAAGTTCAAGGCCTATCTGATTTATAGAATCTTTTTTTTGTTATTATTTTCACCACTGTGTAAGCTGTCATCTGATAAAATCTATTGTCTATTTGTCTATTATAAGAAAAAATATTTCTCTTACTAACTGTTGCCATCAGACACTGTGGAAAACTCCTGAGACATTAACAGCTCAAAAGAAAATAATTTTAAATCATCTCACTCTGAACTGATGGTGAAGCTATGATTGTGATTATAAATTACTGATAATGATTAGGTTTTCAGCACTTATCTCACAGTTATTTTAAAACAGATAATCATTTAGAAAAGAAAGATTTGGGTTCAGTCATATATCTCTGCAACATTATCTTGGCTTTCTTTTTCTAGACTTTATCTCTGTTCAAACCCAACTTTCAAATGCACACAAAAATGAGAGGGCACGCTGCTTGGCAATAGAAAGCTCAAGGCTAAATTTCACCACAGGGATACTGAGAATACCCTAACCAAAAGTTTACTGCTTAATGGTAAATGCATTTTTTGGGAAAATGTGATGAGAGTAAAGGGAAGAGAACTGTATATTATAGTGTATATATACACATATATATATGCATATATACATATATATGATTCAGCCTTTAAAATCTTGTTGAATTTGTTAGTTGTGAGAAAATTATTGCCATTAAATAAATCTATACATATAGATATGCATACAGAAATTAGGAATTTAAAATGATGTCATAAGATTGATAAATCAGGACAGTTTGAAACTTTAAAATTTATTAAATTAATTCTTCAATAGCACCTTTTTAATGGTAACTTCTCCTACCTTATTAATCATCAACATTAGGCACCTAAAACCTCTAGTCTTACTTCTTAAATTAGATCCCAATATACAGTACTGTAAGCCCTGATATTATTTAAATTTATTTAGCACTGATGGCTGTGATCCTTGGTGCTTCATTGAACTGATGGTGATCAGCCTTCAAGCTCTTTAAAGCAAGTTGCAGCTGAAGTCACCTTATATTCTTTCTTCTCCGGTTTTGTTCACTGGTGTACAATGTTTTATTCAATTGTTCCTACTCCCTTCAAAAAAAGGGAGGGTCTCCTCTGCTTCTTTTGTTGCTTATATTAATTTCGGTTCATTTGGCAGAGAGTTCTACCTATTTTCAGTCCTTTGCCTTTTGTCTGCCCAGATTTTTTGCTTAGATGCTTGCTGCATCAAGATGACATCTGACCTCCCATCAAATGTGTATTATGTATATCTGCACATACATGTATTTAAAATACATATACATGTATTTTATATACAGAATATTATTTTCTCTATAACTGAAATACTTAAAAGCTGGTGGTTGTACACAGATTATATAATCTTCTGTAAAATGCTTGTACATTGAATATGTATATTATACGGTTCCACAACATTGTTAGTTGCACTATTTTAGTATGTTTTTATTTGAATTCGAGGCAAAATAATAAAAATTATATCCTGATAAATACACTTTTAATTTATAGGTGTCTCAGGGTTCTATTTTGGCTAGAGAGGACAAACTCCTCCTCCATGATGCAGGGATCCATCAAGGTTGTGTAAATGCCTACAAAGTCATAACCAGAACCTTTGATTTTAGTCTACTTCAATGGAACACAAAAACATGGTCTCCTAACGTGATTGTTCACTTGCTTATTCTTGCAAGCAGAGTTGGCCTGCATGTGTGACAGGGAAAAACTCAATATGTGTTCTGCAAAAGAATGAATAAAAATGGATTCTAAATCTTTGTCTTTCTTCCTGTTCAGAAACAATCCAAATATTTTTAACTATGGTTGCATGCTTTTCCACTACATACTCAAGGGGTTGCAGTCAATGTACTTCAGAAATGTTTCCCGAGTATATTGGCCTTAAGATTTGCCAATAATTCAGTGATTTTTTTTTCTCTTTTAAGTATTTACCAAGATTTCTTTAAAGTCTTGGGATATTTAGTGAGATTTTGTTAAATAAGTTTTGATCAAGGTGTCATTTGTACTGGCATTTGTTTGAGATTTTGAATATTCTTTTTGTAGCTAGCTATAGAAGGGGACCTTGAAACACTGCAAACTTTTGTATCTATGCACCATGCTCCATTTAAGAGTTTAACCTGTAAGGTTCACCAGACAAAGTGAAAGCCAATATATTTCCTTTGGGAAGAAGAAAAAAATGGAAGGTTCTTTTTCAGTGTTAGGGAAGCTGTTGATCGCCTGAGGATTGCAATAGGAATGTGACAAGATACTCAGCAGTAGACAAAAGGTAAGTCTGAATTAGTTTCTCACTTTGATTACAAAGACTTAAGGAAGGTACTTCTGTGAAGCTGAATTCATAAACACATGTTCCTGTCTGCAACTAGACATGGCAATTTATTATTTGAGCACCAAATATACCTTTTCGTGCAACATCTGATGCTACACATATATACACAAAATAGTTTACCTGTTTCTTAGTAAGATTCTTGACCTCTGTTTATTTCTAAGCCTAAAAAGACCAAGCCTGCTGCATCCTTTGAAAACTGTGAGCAATAGACTGAATTAATTTGGGTCACTTCATAATCCAGCTATTAAGATGGAGCTACCACTCAGACAGGAACTTAAGTGTAATGTATACGAAATATTGTCACATAGATAAACCTACCACGTAGCCATAACTGTTACGGGTATCCCAGCCATCATGTTATCTAGGGATGTTGATCTCACTTTCTGTGACTATTTATTTAGTTTCAAGGAGAAGAAAGCCCAAGGGCTGAAAGCAATCCTTGGAGTGATAAAGGGAATTCTGGGTAAACATTTGCGGAAAAAAAAAAAAGGGCATTACCTTTAAACAATAAACTCATCCCCTCCTTCACTGCATGTCCTTATTCTAATTTAATTTCTCTTTTTTTTTTTAACTCTTCCTGCAAAATCAACTTTTATACTTGACCATGAAATGGAAACCAAACTTGCTGCCAGAGGAGGAAGTAAAATTGAGTTCTCATTTCCTGGATGAGGGTAGTAATTATTACATTTCAAATTTTGAATATTTTGCAATTAAATTACTCTGATGAATTAAATCACTGTCATTTACAGTGAAAAAAAGTAATATGATGTTTGTAGAGGGACTTGATATGTTTTACTAAACTAGTACAGGTGGAAAAAATAAAATAATTTTTATAACCCTTACTTTTTCTTTAACACAAGTAATGAACTTCAAAGCTAAACACAAACTGAGAAAAACTGCTCTGAGTTTAATTAGATTTACATTGGCTAGAATGAATTCAAGGAAAGCCACCCTTCCCCTGTGCAGTAGAGGTGATGGTACCAGGATGCAAGGCTGAGATGAGGTTTTTAAATGATTTTTCCTCAGAATGAGGTACCTACATGTTAAATTGCACAGCTCTGATAACACACAGCTCTGGTAGCTCTTTTATCCTCAATAATAAGTTGGAGCAACTCAATCTTACTTTTTTTCCATAATTTCCTTACAGTCTCTAAAATAATGACAATTTTCATCCAATGTTACTCTAATTTTTATAGCTGTAGTGGTAGATTTTTGGGCCAGTGAGATAAAAATGTGGGGTAATATCTCTCTGGCTTTGATATAAATCTTCTTCACTTGAAATGAACTGCACTTTTAATTCAACAACAAAACTACAGCAGATACTCCACCAAAAAAAAAAAATGCCACAAAAAACACCCAAAAAGCCACAAACAAACAAAAAAACCCCAAAAACAAAAAGAAAAAACTACCAAAAACAAACCACTAAAAAGAAAAGAGAACAGAAGAGAGCAGAGGAGAGGGGAGGGAAGGGGAGGGGAGAGGAGAAAAGAGAAGGGAAGGGAAGGGAAGGGAAGGGAAGGGAAGAATTCATAACTGGTCAAACAATGACCATTATCATGCTTTAAATTGTCTTAATATTATTGCTTTCCAGTTATCTCTGGTTTATTTAAGATCTGTTTTTTCAATATGCTAACCTTTATTCTCAAGACTATATAACACTTCTTAAAGTTTTGCTTATGTTTTTAACCTTTTCTAAGTCACTTTGCTTTGTGTCTTTTCTCAGTGGTGTTTGCAACACATTATAATTTGGTATCATCTGCAAATTTAATTAATGCGCTGTTTACCTCATCTTCCAGATAAATTACAGATACATATTCTCAGTTCAACAGTCAAACACCATCTGTAGCCTCTCCCTATCTCTCAGGCACACCCTGCACTTGCCCTTTTACACATGTACATATTCCTGTCCATCTGGATATCTTTATACAAAACTCGTACTTATGAATTGGGATAACCCTGTAAGTTCCATTTTGTTCATGAAAGGATGATACCATTGCAGATATGAATTATTAAGGTTTTTCAAGAGATCTGCTAATTAGAGATTCTTTTCCATGATACCAAGACAATAGCTGAGATGACAGCCTGTGAACATTTAGGGAAGCATTTTCCAAAGCAGCTTTTAAACTTTCAATATATGAACTGGGATTTAAAGCACACCACATTGTGATAAATATTATTGGGACTCACTTATTTTGACCACTGGAAAACTGAACATCTGAAGTGCACTTGGAATCCAGAATAGGCAACCTTGTAGGTCAGGGTGAGGTAGTTCTGAATATACATCCTATATACAGCATTCAGTTTAGTAGTATCACTGGGATACATTTTCTAACAGTCCAGACTGCCTTTATAATCTTTGGATTATATACTGGTAAGGCATTATTCAATTCTCTACTTGTAAATGGCTGTTTTACAATGGGATGAATTGCTCTGGAAAGGGCTACAGTCATTTATTTAGATACAGACATTACAATATAGTTCGATCTACACTACAGGCCTTTGAAAAGACCATGTAAAAATGTTGCACATAAGAGAATTATTTGCATATATATTATAATGGGAAGCATTTCTTAACTTCCTTCTCTAACTTAATAGTCTTAATAAATGGGAATAGAAGGGAGGATTCAGCAAGGCCATGAAAATTGTGACTTTTTGTCACACTTCATGTATGACTAGAGGTGTAACATAGCTCACAGTAGTAGCTGAAAGACTTATGAAAAAAAAGAAATCTTGAAAGTAGAGAATGTGCTTTGACATAAATTAAAACATTAGATTAGCAGACCACTAGGTGCTCTAGCTATCTGGGGACCAGTGACCTATTTTAGACTCTGGCATATCTTTGTTGCATACAGAAATATACTAATTATACAGAAATCAAAAAATTATTAGGCAGGAGTTGTCAATAAGCATTTAGTCTGGAAGAAATGTTAAACCCTATGTGCAGGAGTTTATTTGGCCCATTGCTTGTGTGTGAGTTGCATTTGACAAGTTCTCACTCATTTCTCTCACAATGTTTAAGTATTTTATCTTGCTGTTAATTTCGTAGTCTTTTTCAATATCAGCATAATAAAAATTTCACCTTTCCATGTTTACATTCCCATGGGAAAAGAAGGTGGTGGCATTTGACAAATACTGTGAATAATTTGGGTAGAACATATTTTGATTTTCAGGGGTTCATGTATTCCAGAGGAAGAACACAATTTTCTCTGGCGATATATCTTTTTTTGTCACAGAGATAACAGATTGCACTATGTAGCTCTTTGCTACTGAAGAAAAAACACCAAGTTTAAATCGTCTATATTGACAAAGAGTAAAAATACATTAGAAACCAAACAAACTGGGGGCATCTTTGGGAAGGATGGTGATATAACACTGGTGCCCTTAATGCCCCATATCTAGTAAGAGTTACAAGCTGTCATTTTGAGAGAATGTGTATTGTATGCATTTAAATGAAGTATTGAAATACAGTTTTAATGACAGCAACCCCAAAAACACTTAGCATATTCACTCAAACACAAATATTTAATCCTCTGAATTCTTTAAACCTCTGTTCTCCTTTGGGAATGAAATAACTGCAGGGCTCAATTTGTACTGGTAGCTTAATGATTAAAGATGAAAAATTCTTTGCCTATGCATCTGATTTTTATATGCCTTGTTTTACTGCAAATCCCATTAAAATAAACTCTGGTTTTAGTTGCTGGGAGTAATTGGATCCAATACTTCACAACTGCAAAAAATGTTAACTCCTGTTTTGAAGGCTGGTTGCTGTAAGGGAATTGATAGTAGGGAAGGGGAAAAAAAAAGAAGGACTCCATTATGTGAAGGCATGCAAGCAAAAAGAAACTTGTCATCTGGCTGCAGCTCTATTCTTTGAGAATATTCAATCTCTAAATGAATGAACTTGATTATAATAAAAATAAAACTCTGACTTTGTCACTTAGTCCGAACATTTCTTTTAAGATTGCCCACCTAGCATGATATAAAAGTCCTCTAAAACATTTCATACTGCACTGAGTGGACACTTAAGAATTATGAAAATGGTTTGCAGACTGAAATTCTCAGATATGGTCTGTCTAGCCTGTAGTGAGAATAACACAATTACTATAGTCATCTTCTGCAATAAAATGTTGATAAACATAGTTATTATGTATTACTTTCTCTACCACAAAGGCTATATTTTATTTATTCTATTAAAATTACAAAATAACTTTAAAATAAGAATACCAAAGTTCTATGCAGAATACTGAACTGAAACACTGAAAGACCTATATGTTTCCCTGACACAAAACAACCATATAAATCTTCCATACACAGCAACAATTTAGTGAAATATGCAGTTTTCTGTTTTCTATTACTATCTACTGTATAACTTCTTTCTGCTGGAAGACAGATTGTGACAAATTTGCAAACAGCATCTGTATTCATACTTTTGAAGCACTAATTTATCTGGTAATAAAAACTTTGATTTCCCAAAAGGAGTGCCAGGCCTCAGAATTAATGTCTATTTTTGAGATTTAACGGAGTTTTTGGCATTAGTCATTTTCTTGTGAGTTACAGCGCTCCTATGGAAAAATACACAACTTAACAACAAGTACACGAAGTTAAAAGGGTCACAAAAACATAAATCTGTATGCTCAGTTTATGTGTGTGTATAGTTTATATAAACAGACAAAATTTTAACTAGGTACAGTTTCTATTGGAGAAAAAGCTTTTGTTAACAGCACTACCCAAAAGAATAATAATGAATATTTGCAGAGTATTCCATACTGGAAAACAATTTTTACACAATGGTCAGAAAATTTAATCAGAGGGCATACCTATGCAATTCCTAAAATACATTTAAAGTCTACATATATTTGGTATCTGTATCTTCTCACATTAAACATCTTGTAACTCCACAAAAGCACCTTTCACTCCTGTTAGCAGGGAAGTATTTTAGATACAGCCTTACAAGGTACATTTGTCTATCAGGTAGTGGAGGCATGTGACATATAAGACTGTGTGCACTTCTATATGTTAGAAATAATTCTGTTAAAGCCATTCTTTAAAACACAACGATTTCTCCAAGTAAAATTATTATCAAGCTTCCACTTGCAAACATCATAACAGAAATTACTGCTAAATATTAAACTAGCAAAAAATTCAAACAACCATAACAACAACAAAAAGCCTCCACAATCCCTCCCAAAACCAGAGAAACTTAAAAATCCAAATTTTTAATACAGATTTCAAGTAATCAACTTGAAGTATATATAATCCTATATATGTAGCAAAAAGTTTATTTTTAGTATTGTGATAGACATTCAATAGATGAAAATAAGGTTTATAAGACCTCCAAAATCCAACAAATCCATATTCTGGGTGTAGGTGCAGACTTAACCTACGTTAGTCAAATGGTTTCTCTAAACTGACAATATATTTTTACCCATTTTGAGTTTTTGAGGTTTGACATGAAATATAAATACTTCACAGAACCAGTAACTTTCTTTTTTAATTAAAATATATTGCATACAGGATATGTGACTCACAAGATAGTCATACAGAAAGAATTGTGGTGGGCTTAGTAACTTCCATATTTTTAAGAAAACAAACATTTGTATGGAAAGTTTTTAATTTAGGATAATAGTTACAGAAGGCAAGGAACTTGAACTGTTATAGAGAAGGTTTAAATATAGGTACTGAGAAAAACTTTAGAAAATAAAAATGAAAGGGGAAAGGTACCAGACAAAATTAGAGTAGGAAACAGTCCAAGCAATTGGTGAGGGAATGTTTTTTCTTGACTTTGAATGGCAAACAAAAAAAATTAAATATTTCCTTATTGCCAGTTATCTTCAGAAAAGGAATTGATGAATCCAGGATACAACAAAACAAGAACATAAGAGACCCTTGACTGGACATTCAGCCTTGTTGTTTACAAGATGAAATCCTAAATTTTATGTTTTCTTTCAAACCTGATCCCATAAATTATAAACACATGGAAATACTATAGGTTTCAGAATAACTGTATTTATTACTTGATCTGCCACAGGTACTGGTGAAACTTTCTTTTCTGTATCTCCCAGGAAGTTCTCAAGTCCATATTACTGAGGTAACCAAAACACCTCTTACTGGTCTCAAATACATAACATGATTTCATTAGGAGAATGAAATATGCATCATTACTATAATTCTGTAATTACAATCATTACATAGATAAAAGTTTGAAAAACATATATGATCCAAATTATTTGGCTATATATACATTTATATTAATATTGATGTTCATATATATATATATGAATATACTTAAATATATTCTCTGAGTGGCATATAATCTCCCATAACATCTTCCCACAGAAACCTAGGCCTGTACCATGCTCTTATTCAGCAGGAAGTATGAAATGGGAGCCAGGTATCTTAAGCCAGACTAGTTTTCTATATGGACAAAATGATCTCTAGATCCCTAATCTTTTGATGATAATATGAGCTTAGATATCTCTTTTTACTTTTCTAGCTGTATGAAATTCTCATATGTGAAAAAAAGACACAGGCAGTCAGGGCAGATATACAGGGGATTTTAAAGGGCATTTGATGACCTTGTGTAGACCTCTGAGTCTGAATGACTCAGAATTGATTTGCAGTTGATGAAGGCTTTAGAGAAAAGTCATATGAGGAGCAACTGAGGGAACTGGTATTGTTTATCCTGGAGAAAAGGAGGCTGAGAGTTGCTCTTTACAACTACCAGAAAGGAGGTTGTAGCGAGGTGGGAGTCAGTTTCTTCTCTCAAGTAAGAAGCCATAGACAAGAGGAAATGGTCTTCGGTTGTGCCAGGGGGATTTAGATTGGATATTAGGAAAAATTTTTTCACTGAAACAGTTGTCAAGCATTGGCATATGCTTCCCAGGGAAGTGGTTGCATCCCCATTCCTGCAGGTGTTTAAAAAACATGTAGCTGTGGCACTTAGGGACATGGTTAAATTGTGGACTTGGCGGTACTAAGTTAATAGTTGGACTTGATGATCTCAACGATCTTTTCCGACCTAAATGTTTCTACAACGTTATGACTTTACAATCAATGCAGAGAGATAGGTACCTCCAGAAGCTTTGTCTAAGTCACATGGGTGATGTGAAGCTGATGAGAATAATGTGGGTTGTGTGACTTGATATCCTGATCCACTAAATGTTCAGCTAAGAGCCCCGTCCCCTTCAATAGTTACCTTCCAATTCATATTCACACATTTGACACTTGTTTCTAAAAAAATATAAGAACTGAAAGAGGAATAGTGTATGATCAGACTTAATTATAACATGGAGTCAAGACGTGCCTGGGACACAAACTCAAATGAGCGCAAAGTGTCAGAGGTGTTCCCAGTAGTTGAAATGTAACCATAGGTTTAGACACTGAAATAACTATCCTACTCACATGCTTGTGCCTCTTATGACTAGAAATATTTCATACATCACTGATTCAGAAGTAGAAGTCTAACTTTTATATGTCAAAAATAGGGATAATGAATCCGTCTTAAGAGTATAATTCACGTAAAGAAAATAATTTGGATGTTGTGAGTTGTAAATTTTGTCAAGTTAAACTATTCTTTATACATGCCTCATGGATATTTCTCATTTTGCTTTTATCATCTCTTAGAAGTAAGAAAGTAAGTCTTTCCTTTTTCCTTGTATTAGCTCTTGTTATGTTGACTTTTTAAAATGCTTGACCTTTACTGCTAAAACTTTCAGTTTTGTATTTACATTTCTGTGGTTTTTAAGCAGGCATCACATCTTCATATATCCAAAGGTAAGCACAAGCTGATGTTTTGTTTGAAAAGAAAGAGAAAGAAAAAAAAATCCTTTTAGCTTCCATACCTCCAGGCTTTAGAAATCAGAATTAACGAAGCTTTTACCCATTCCAGAAATGCCTAGTGCCTCACAAACTGAAAGGATGTCAATTAAGTGCTCATGTGCCTCTAGTAACCATATTAAACTGAGAAAGGGAAAACAATCTTTACAGAAAATGTATACTTTTTTTTTTTAAGCATTCACCCTTGGCTACAGCATATCTTGATGGAACTCTATTTACACAAAAGTATTATTTGAATACAAATGTGATCACCCCAGAATGCAGAGCTGAAGTGTGGTAAAAGGTCATGCAGAATTGCTTACGTAGAAATGCAGCTTAAGAGTCAGACACATGGCCCCTCCATGACCTTTTCTCTCTGTTCCCATTGTATGATCCAGATGTATGGATATAGGAGTATCCAGCTGCATATAAGATAGAAACATCTGTCTAGGCTCAGGTGAGTGCTAGAACATTACAGGACTCTGGACGTCTTTAGCCATCATGAATTATAGAAGATGTGTGTGACAGGAGCTACCTTTTCTCATCTCTCAGATAAGAGAACAGATTTTACCTTTAATATTGTATGCATTTTTGGGCACCGCAATATGAGAAAGATATTAAACTATCAGAGAGTGTCCAGGGGAGTGCAATGAGGATGGTGAAGGGCCTTGAGGGGAAGCCATAGGAGGAGTGGCTGAGATCACTTGGTCTCTTCAGCCTGGAGAAGAGGAGACTGAGGGGAGACCTCATTGCAGTCTATAACTTCCTTGTGGGGCAGTCACTGATCTCTTCTCTGTGGTGACCAGTGACAGGACCCAAGGGAATGGCCTGAAGTTGTGTCAGGGGAGATTCAGATTGGATATTAGATACAGGTTCTTCACCCAGAGGGTGGTTGAGTACTGGAACAGGCTCCCCAGGGAAGTGGTCACTGCACCAAGCCTGACAGAGTTCAAGAAGAATTTGGACAATGGTCTCAGGCACGTGGTGTGATTCTTTGGGGTGTCCTGTGTAGAGTCAGGAGTTAGATTTTGTTATCCTTGTAGAACCCTTCCAACTCAGCATATCCTGTGATTCTGTTGGTTTTTAAAGATTGATCTAGGAGGACTTATTGTATCTTTTTAATATCCCTTCTTAAATCTTGTTAGGATGCACTTGAAGTTTAACTTTACTATAAATTCTGGTCCATCATATTATAAACAGTTTTAAGACTGAGATAACAGAAGTCTTTTTTTTTAATGAAATACTTTATAAGATTTTAAAATTCAAACAGCTATCTCAGCTATTTGAATAGTGAAGATCTAAAACCTGTATCCATGCTGCTTTTTTAATTAAAATTTTACCCAAAGGAAAACAGTATTCAACAGTATGCCAGTTTCCTCTCTCCAGAAATTGTATAGTGAATTGTTTGCACATACCATAAGGTGCCCCAGCGTCTTGGGTTTTCATATGGAAACTGACTGATCTCTTTTTCCTGCTGTTATGCTTTTGACCTGATTTAATTGATATTAGCAATAGCATTCAGACTGTACTGATTACCTAAACAGGTAGTAAAAACGAAAATGTGAAGGACAAAGCTATCATGTTCATTTACTTGCAGACAGCGTGTCATTGGTATAATCTCACTCAGGGAGAAAATTTGCTGGATTCTAAAATAAAATAATTTCTGAGAACGTTAAAACTCTGGTTTTTGTCTATGTATGCCCATTTTAAACCAAATTTAGTTTAAGATTGGCAATTGCTATGCAAACACAAAGCAGTTTTGAGTTTGAGAAGATTGAGCAATTCCTTCTTTATGTCTCTATAAGGCAAAAAACATACCTAATAATGTCCAGAGAATCTTCATTTTATAAAACGAAAAGGTTGAAGAAATTAAACTACCAGGAAAAGAGAAAAATTTTGTTTAAAAATTGTCTCATTGCACATATGCTCATCAAGACTGTTCAGTTTATGACAAATGAAACATTATTGGAAGCTGTCCTTACAAGTATTGCAAAAGGCATGATCTTGGCCAAATCTCAGTCTGCCATTTTTATTATAATATTAAACATTTTTTTCTTCACATAATTTAAATGCTTTATCTTTTTCTCTATGTAGTCTGTTTTATCAGCATAAATAATAGAAAATTTCTAGTAAACACATTTCCAGAGGGATCATTGAATTGGTAGGAAGAGGATGAGTATGGGACTAAAATAAAAGGTTAATAAACACTGAGGCAAAAAGTGAAGAGTAGAAATGAATAACTCAGGCAAAAGGAAAGAAAGTGAATGAGACTGCCCAAATAAGTGAAAGGCTGAAAGGATTATAAAAACATTGAAGACCATATCAAATAATAAAATAAATATTAAGAATTTTTATTTTGTCATGTAACAAAGAGATGAGATAGCTGTTCAAATAGCCACCTGCTCCTCATTCCTTTCTTTTGCCTCATTTTTTTATGTTTTGGCTTTTATTTTCCTTAGGCTTCAACAGAATTGTTCCACCCTTTTGTGTCTATATTTATTCTTACATGGACTTTTTACATCTGCTGTCCTTCACTCTTCATTCTTTCTCTATATTTCTCTCATTTTGTACCAAGTTTCCTCATGTAACATGCAATATAATTTATCTTTCCATATAATTTTACATCTTATGCACTTGAAAATATTCAGTTAGGATTACAAAGAAATATAGGCATTATTATAAAAATCTTTTAAAAAATAATAGTACTATCATTATGTGGTTTTCCCTCCAGATGTCTCATTTGTTAATTTGCCTCAAATATCTATGTTAGTTGTTCTCTAAATCCTACCTGCCTTACACTGTAATAAATTAGTTCTATAATCAGAATCTCTAAACATTTGCATTATAAACTATAGGCTGTTGGAAAAACATGGGCTTTAAGACTCATAGAAAGTCTTGTCTGCTTATCAAAAAAGTTGAAACAGGAATTATTGGACTTTTATTAAAAGAGGGCTTATATTCCTAGAAAAAAACAAAAATCCATTTAAAAAGAGGATGTAAAAAAAGAGAAACTTCTGGAATATAGCTTATAGTAATTAATATTTTAGACCAGAAAAATTAGGTAAAATATTAGGTTCATAACTTTTAAGAATACTTCTAATAAAAGTCAGATAGTGAATAAGATTAGTATTCACTAACTTCAGCAGTGTACGGATTTATCACCTCAAACTGTATTTAGTTTTTCACATGTAGGCACACCGTGCAGTTTAAGATGATTCAGGGTGAGAATGTCATGGGATGGGTAGATGTGACATTGTAGAGATGACAGAAACCTCTGCTCTTGTGGCTGAAGAGAGGTCTGACTGGATGCCCTTGCTCACTGCAAACAGCATTAGATGTCTGGAAACCTGAACTGAGCCCCAAGCCAGCTAGATTTAGAGAAAAGAGGTCCATTTATCTTGTTTTCCTTTCCTTTAAACTTGACAGGAACTTAATTGATGGTGGTCAGAATCAAGTGGAAGACAAACCTGGGCCTAATTTTGGAAGAAATAAGAGCAAATGTGCAATGCAATGCTAGAAGTCTGTAGGTGTAGTTATGATAGCTACGTATCATACAATTAATTACTGTTCAGATAGATCGTATTATTGCACAAAAGGTCTTTCAGTTATTGAACTCCTAAACAAATAGACATGCCCAGGGCACAACTAAGCAAATCCTGGTATTCTAAAAATGTTTGCAAGCAAACAAGAAGAATAGCACACTTGACATTTAAAATGCCTTGAAAGATCTGATGAAACCAAACTACATATAAAAAGACCCCAAAACTTGAGAAGGGAACTTCAGTGCTCACTAGTTTGTCACCAGAAGACAAAAAAACTTATCTTTCTTTTAGAGAGAAAAAAGAATTAGGCTGGATCCTTGGGAAAGTGAAATTATTATAGTATTTGAGATAAAAATCTATTCCTGCTGCCCCCAGAGAAGGGTGTAAACTGGATATAAACACATGGAAGTAACATTTTGTTATAATATTCTTAATTTTTGAGGGAACCATTGCTATAGTGAACAGCCATTCCATTAAAGACAACATCCTTTGGTCCTATAATGGTGATCTAGAAAAGTCTTAACAAAACCAGAATTTGGAGGAGTTCTGAAAGTAGTTTTGCAGTTTCAACATACCTATAACGCCCTGTGACTGTGCAATTGGGATTCCAAAGGAAATACTGACAGAGACAAATTTAGTGTAGTAATAATTAAAGTTTGGAAGTCCAGGTGAAAATAGCTCCTGCTTACTTTGATAGCTGATAAGAACAAGATCAAATGTGTAAATGTACCATGATCGAAGGGAACACTATACACAAAGTTCAGTCAAAATTTAAAGATATGTAGGTCTAATTAAAATACTGGATTTACGCTGATATAATCTATATGCAGACATTGTGGCTAACTCAACTAATAGGCAAACAAAGATTCAGTCTCTCAGATTCACTGGCACTCATGCGTACCACTAATGGCCTGGCCCTGACAAAAAAAAATAGCAACAGTCCAAGACAGAGTCAGTGAGCTCCTGATTGAGTAGGAAGATGATTCCAGGTTATATGTTAATATAACTTTATTAAAGTATAAAACCTTTATTAAAGTATAAAACCCCCATGTTTTCTATTTACAGACAAATATTACCTTTTTTCTTTGCAACTTCAAGAGACGTATCAGTCTGAATCAACCTATGTTGCTGTTGGGGGAGGGTTTTTGCTATATAAAATACTTAAATAGGAGAAAAGTGATAATAGCATGCTTACATCACTGTATATACACCTAAGTGTACGAACATTATGAAAAGTTTCCCAACATTACCTATAGAGCTGAAACAGTACAGCTTCTGTGTATGAAAAAATATTTTGTTTTTATATATACCATAAACCCTAACAGCTCCGCTCCCAGAATTTTTTTTCAAAGTTATGCTCTGCTATTATTTTTAGTTGAAAATAGGCACCCAGAGGATAAAATGCACGCATAATTCATTGTGTTGAGAGTATATACATCCAAAATATACATTCAAAAATATTTTTATTCTGTTCAAAGATATTTGCTTAAAATACAGTGGTTTTTTTTCAGGTGGAATTACTGAATCAACCTGTTTGCACTTTTAAGGACACTCGGTTTCTCTGAAATTACAAGAACTGTCAAGAACAAAACTTGCAGGACCCCCAGTAAAATGCAAACAGTATAGTGCCTCTATAGAAACAGCCATTCTTGCTTCAGGATATCTTAAGATGTAGAGAGCATTTGTGAAGTCCTGTTTCTTAATTAATAGGGTGAATTCTGAACATAGCATATCTGACTTTGGTCAGGCAACTCTTGTCAACATCAATGGGAGTAAAACATCTTAGCATTGCTTTGAAACTTTACGTTTAACTAATATCAAAAGAGCTTTATTCCCCAGTGATGAGATACTGCACAGCATATATAAGATCAGATTAATTTAAATAGTCTTTCTTAAACAAAGTTTTAATCATTTATTGCTTGCACTAGAACAATTATAAGAATTTCCTTATAAACAACTTTGAGCCCTTTAGTACCTTTCTATGTATCTTCTTTTCCTTTTCCAGGATAAGGAACATACTAAGCATTGCATAATGTTTTACTAAGTATTATCTGGAAAAGCAGGTGCTGTAAGAGGGAAGCTTGTTGGACAACGAGAAATGTGGGTGCACTGGAGGTATATGTGAAATCATGTGTAAGTATAAAATATTTGAAAAAGGTTTAGAGTTAAATTAAATTATGTATTAAAATATAAGAAGTTACACAATTGTTTTAGAGTCAGTTATTTTTAATATTTAGTTAAAATTACCTCTCTATTGTGGGGGGTTTGCTTTAGGTAGCATTGAAAAGTTCTTTTTGAAGGAAATTCTGAATGTCCAATCTAAAAATTTAGCTCTTCTAAGGCATTTTGGTTTAGGCAAATTGACCCAGTCTTTCAAAATTGTCAATGGCATATATAGATTAACTCATATGCTATCAGCTAATGACCGGTCCATTTTGGTTTAATGATTGAGAGCTAAGGGATATATTCTTTATGTGCATGTTGTAAAATATTCTTCCACTGATATTTCAGTACTAGGGTTAAATATGAATAAAGGAATTCCTTGTAAGGCAGTTATTATATTAATGATATTTCTTTGCATTTTTAAAAGCATTAGTTCGAAGACAAAGTTATCAATTTCTTCAGGTAAGGCTGAAAAAATTTAGGTAAATCTTCTGTGGGAAAATAATCAGGACCAGGAAGTCCTACTACTTTGAAGAAACTTGAAATCATTTTTTCCAATTGGATTATAATAGAATGTGAGTCTCAGATGTCTGCTGCTTAACAGCAGACATGATTCATAGTTAATGGTTGGTGATAAGAGGCAACTTGCTGCAATCACATATAAGCATTCTCCCAAATTTTCTTGAAGATAATTAGATTCCTTCCTTTGATTTTGACAGGCTTTGAATCAAGGCTATACAGATAAAATGATACAATACTAAACAATTTTCACTTATTTATGCTTTGTCAATATTTTGTTTTGTACAGGTAGCCTATACATATGGTATGTGCTTTTAGGAACTTGTTACTTCAGTGAAAAATCTTGGAAAAAAAAACAAAGTACCTACAATAAAGGGATAAAATAAAAAAAGCAAACAACTTTTAGGTTTCTCAAAACTTTATAAATGTCAAAACTTACTTAACCTACCTGAAATGTACTCAAGCAGAAACAATTATGTCTTACTGATAGTGATAGCATTAAGGAGTCAAATCTTCATAGGGATGAACTGTTTATTATACTCTCAGGCAAAGCATTAAGCATTAACACAGTCCCACTTGAGCACAGGACTATGTATCAACTTTACTTTGATGGATTTGGATTTAGATGACACCTTGAACACGCTTTTTTCTGTAAATTTTATAAAGGACAGCTCTCTTCTATTCATGTTTAATTCCTTTTTTTTTCGTATCAAGCCCCATATTTTGTCCTACTGCTCAACACAATTTACCTCACTCTTCAAGTAATGAAATTGAGGGAATCACTTAAATACAATATCTGTAAATTTGGGACAGCATATTTACTTGGAGTTTGATTGTTTGGGGTTTTTTCTGCTTAACAATTACTTATACTTTTAAATACAGAGTTAGATGGTTGCATAGTAGCAACATCCATCCATCCATCCATCCATTCATCCATCCATCCACCCATCCATCTTTCCAGCCTCTCTCATGTGTGCACACACAAGCAAATACATACTCTTTCACACTGTACTTCATACACAGAATAATATACTTTACATTTTATTTTACTTAAATATACTTAAATATACTAAATATATTTTACTTAAATATGCTTGGCTGAATGTAGCAAGGTGCTGGCAGCAGGGTCTGCAGGTTCCTCTGTGCGGAGCACTGGGGCTGCCATGTGTAGGACACAGCCAGTTCCACCAGCTCCGCCTGCAGTTCACCCACTGCAGGGCACAGCTGAGCCCCACAGCCAAGGGGGTGGTGCCTTGGGGAAAACAGGTTTAAGAAAAAGCAAAAGACCACACAGCAGAGAAAGGAGTGAGGGGAAAAAGAAACAAAAAAAGGGTGAGAAGTTAGAAAATTTTACATGAGCAGTTTTACATTTGGGGATGTTGCAGAAGTTAAATACCTTGAAATACACATTTTCCAGCAAAATTATTCAAAAATGTATACATTTAGAAGAAGAAATTAATCCTTCACCTCAGGTTAGTTATCTCTATTTTACAGTAATTGCATTTATTTTATGGAGGAGAGTTTATTTTAGCTTGTTCTATCTTTCATACAAGTATTTTATTCTGGGTGGGGGGTTGGCTTTCATTTAGTTGACTATTGTCACAGAGCAAAACATGCTTGCAACAAATCATGACCTTGCTACCAGTTGCATCGCTTAGTGGTGCATAGGTTTGACCTGCTTTCAAGCAATTGCAAAATTGCAATGTTTCTGCCATACACTTCTTGCCAGGAGACTAAGCTCTGAAGTAAGCAACACCTTCCCATAACACTGCCATGTTATGCATAAACAAATACTCAATTTTAATTTGAGGGGAAAAAAAAGATAAGATGTTCTGAAACAACAGATAATCAATGCAGGAGTCTTCAATTCTCTCTGGGTTGTATAACATTCCAATATATTATCAGCCTCACTTAGCCATTTATTCTTCCCCAGAGTACCTAAACTCCTGATTAATTTCAAAGTGCTGTTAAAGTTACAGATACCAAAATAACATGTGCTTAATATCTAACTTAACTGCCTTAAGGTTGTTCCAAGAGATGTGAATGTGAAAGAAAACAAATCAGATATATAGATTTAAAATAAATTTGGGCATTTTTTAGCTTTCTCTGAAAACTATGATGAAACAAAAATTAAAGATCCATATAAAGATCTCTTCAGTCAAGTATCTATACTAACTGGGGGTGTGCAATACTAGAGTTAAGTCTACTGTGGCAGGATGTAGAGATTGATAGAAATTATGGACTATACCAGGAGTAATAAAATAATGTAAACAAAAAATGTCTGTTATAAAAATTTACTTTTTCAAAGGTGGATTCATGTCACCAACATTAGTATGAACATAAGCCATCATATGCTACTGTCTCTAGCCGGTGGAAAAAAGTTAACATTAAGATGCTAATCATGTTAAGGTAAGCTAAGGCATCCTTAAAATGCTCATTTTCTTACTGACATGAGTCTGTTCTTAATTTGACGTTAATTCTTTAGAGTTATATAGAATTTAGCTTATTAACAGGTACAAAATTTGGGCAACTGTGTCTAAATTTTTCTCATAAAACTTTGTAAAAAACCCTGCAACCAATCCAACATAAGGATACAAAAGAAATCAATTTGAATTCAAATGCTATCCTTTTAAGTCTGAAGAAGTTGAAATTGAAAGGTTAGATAATCAGAAGGTAGAGTTTTACAATGCAAGAGATTTAGATTTAATGGCTAAAAGGCAAAAGATTTGAATGCTGCAGTAATACCTGTTCAGAATCTCTACAAAACCTGATGGACATCAGCCACAACCTTTCCTCACCCTAAGCCAGGTTGGCTGAATTCACACTAGTGAGGTGTAGCCTGAGTACAGCTCATTTCAGGCATTCCTGAAATCTTTGCTCATTTCCTGTTGTGGAAGACAGGGAAGGACTAATGCAAAAGTAACTAGCATCTTCCTGGTCTACAAGAAAGAAAGAAAAAGACAAAAGGTATGACTTATTTGCTTCACATTGTGTATCTCTTATATAGATGCCTAAGACAATAAATCAAATTCTCTCTATAGCGAATGAAGAGAAATAAGACATTTTAATACGTGATTCAGTTATGTATTGCTTTAGTGTCTACAAATAGATATCTGCAGACTGATAGATTAGAACGATGAAGCAATAATGACCACAATCAAAAAACATTTGTCAGAAAATTCAGCTAACATTTTGCCAAAACACAAAAGATTATTATTCAAAAATTTATCAAACAGAAAACAAATGCTGACAACATGGACTTGGGAAGATTTAAGATGTCTTGTTGTATTTTATTATTTGCATTGCTATGGACATCAAAACTTGCTATACATGATTTCCACTGAGCACTAAAACCTTATAGATAATTTTGGATTGGTTATTGCTTTGCACAATATTGGTTCCTTTAGGTTTTTCAAGAATAGTCATACTCATCTGAAAGCCTGATGTGAATGGGAAGATTTAAAAAAAAAAAGGAGAAAGTTTTATTTTTAATAGATATTCATTTATGTTGTTGCGGGTCTTGTTAGAGCACTGAAGATCCAAGTGGGACCTTTGGAACCAGACAGCAGCCACTATTATTGGCACTTGGGAATCCCTTTAAGTCTGGCATTGAAACAGACCTGCAGGAAAAGGATTCTTTATCTGTAAGGTAAATTCCCCTAAATTTTATAAAATGTGGCAGTCCTCTTACAGTCTAGATTAACATTAATGAAGAAAGTGGTAAAGAGAGAAATTACAGAACTAACACCTAGCACAGTCACAGTGGGGCATTTTGCTTTATTTGTTTGCTTCAAATTTATAGTCAGCTGCCTCTGAGTGAGACCCTCGGGTTAACCAGAAGGTTGCAATTCCAGTTGCAATCCTCGGAGATGTGGCAAAGGTAGGCAGCAAAGTAACTTCTGGTGGATTTGCATAGCAGGTCAGTCCTCTCCTTATTTTCATTTCCCATATTTCTCTGAAACAAAGCACAAATTCATGATTTACTCCTTTCTCTGTTTCCTTTAGCAGAACATAGCTGTCTGTGTGGGGAGACTAACCACAGAAGGGATGTGCATAAGAAGGAGAGGTTATCTGTAAGACAACGCTTTTATACAGAACATATACTTTAAAAAAATCTTGAGTTCTTAATTCCCCTAAAACAGACTCATTTTTATCACATAATTTACCTTGTATCTTTTAGAACTGTGATAAGTTTTGTAACTACTTGATATATCCCAGACTTTAACTGGTTATCCTTGCACTTATAGAGCTACTGTTCCTGCTTGGACAAATATCTTCAGTCTAATTATCGTTTAAAGAAATAGTGTTGTGTTAAAACACTTTATTTGAAAAGTTAAAGAAATATAAACTAAAGAAATATTTTTTTATGGACTTTCAAAGAGAACATCTGAAAGACTTACAGGGAGGCATTAAAGTTTTTTTTTTCAAAAGTGCAGAAATCATGGTTTCACAGGGTTAAAGCTCTGAACTAACAACTTCTAAATGGTTTCTCTTCCCTGAGCCAAAACATACCTGTACTACTTGAACCTGTATTTCAACCTGTGTTTCAAATATAAATCAAGTTCATATAAATAAATCATAGCTTTGTGGTAGGAGATCTAGCAGAGAAGCATTACATATACTCTCATGCACAGAATGTGTCAGGGAAGAGTTTTTTTGACTAAAAGCATACCTGTTTAGTTCATGGGAGGTACAGCTGGACAAATTCAGCCTTGTAATATACTGAAAACTCTTCATAGTAAAGATAATTAAATATTGTAACAGTTTACCAGGTGAGGTAAGGGCTTACATAAGGGCTGCTTAGGGCCTCTGATATAGATTGACACCTGAAAAACAAAAATTCTTAAAGAAAGCCAAACTCCAGACAGTTTCACATTTAGTGTACTGATAGCAATACTGGACCATCATAATAAAGTTTTCTAGTCATGTGTGTTTCCTTCCACAGATCTGTGAAATACAAATATCTGTAAACTGCTTTAATCTCAAAATTTTTCCAGCCTTATATGATGATAGACATTATAATCACATTGCATCCATCATGGATTTTTCTTTATATGCTTTTTTCCCTCACACGGCCTCCCACTGATATAGTCTTGGATTTAGGGATTATGCTGCCTTTGAGGAACTAGATTTGGACCACAGCAAGACAAGAGCTGAATCAATGATGTTTATTACAAATAGTTGGTTTATTTTATGAGACTTGTGGGCAGATGTAGGAGGATGCGAACATCACATTTGGCATTAGAATCACAGAATCACAGAAGGGAGTTGTAAGGGACCAATAAGGATAAGGTCCAACTTCTAAGTGAATGGCCCATATGGGGGTTAAACATGTTCTACCAAGATCTGTGAACTCTCCTCTGTCAGCATTGGAAAGAAAGGCAGACAGCAACCCTGCAGACTTCTGTTCTTTCTGGTCCTGCAGGGCCAATTTGTTTTTAGGAGGATCATTTACACTACTTGATCAACTTCCTTGCAGCCAGGTGGCATGGAAAATGTTGTGCATATATTAGGAAACTAAATGTGCCTGGGACCCACCTCCAGTACACAGCTTAGTCCAAATCCACACTGTTGAACTCTCTTCTTCACCACTACAGAGTGACCAAAGGAAAATTGCCTCCTGACAATGATCCCTGTCCGTAGAAACTCCCAGGTTATGTCTGGGAATTGTGTAAGAGATTGCTAAATATCCTGGAGCAAAACCCGAGCTTCCAACCACTGGAAGAATTTGACAAGGTAAGCAACAACACTTTGATGCTGGTGCTCAGGAAGAGTTTAATGTTTTAGCGTGCTGTCTTCTGCTTCTTCCTGTGGTATATAGAAATTTGTTTTCTGAACAATGGAATATGTTATCTTAAAACAAATCAGAGAGTCCAAAATGAACACAGATGAGTAAAATGTAGTGTTTTCTGATAGATAAGAGGTCAGTATAGACTCAATGATCCCTTTTTGGCATTAACCGCTATGAAATTGGTGTTTCAAGAATTAATCATCGCAATTTACTGCTTCCTGTCACGCAGTCAAAGAACATGGAGAAATACATTAAAATGCCATGTCTCAGTTTACCCTTTCCTGAGACAATACTTCCTGACCTCACAAAATCACTGTAGTGTTCATGCTCTGGCTTTTCAGAATTGCAGGAACAAGAGCTTCAAATTAATGGTATAGCTGGTCATTTGAATGCAAATTTACCACAGTTACATACTCAAAACCTGTCTACAACACTGTTTATCTGCCTGTACTGAGATGAATTTGACACCACTGGTCTTTATATTTGATGAGGCATGCTCTGGTTTTGGAATTCTAAAATGATGAGAAAAAAAAATCAGTGATAAAAATCCAGGACAAAAGCTCATAGTCTTCACATGGGTCAGTGCTACATATCAAATCAATGAAATATTTGCTGAAAACCCATAGTAAATGGCAAATCAATTCACCAATCACTTCAGCAACGTTTTCATTCCAAACCTCCAGCCAAGTGATTAGGTAAATAACCCAATATTTTATGCCTATCATTTCAAAGAGTCAATGAATGATTTCTCCTAATAATTTGAGAATATAGAAATAAAACCCTAGCCCAAGTCACTCATCTCTGGCACAAATTATGACTTGGTCGCAAAATTCAGAGAGCAGCTTAACCAGCTAGAGAGAGGCCCAAATGAAACAGATGATGTAGCTTCTCATGCAATATTTATGACAAATATTCAAATAATATTAGTTCTTACAGTTAGTTACATTTCCTATCAGCATGCTCTGGGATAAAAATAAAATTGAGAACTTCTCAAAAATCTGTGTTATCTAGGCACACAAAATGCTTTTAAAACTTGCATGGTAAACAGGATAGGTTAAGTCTTAAACTGTATGAACAGGTGAACTGTCATTGCAATGAATTTTAATAATGTTTAGTCACAATTACTTGGAAATTAATTATGGCAGAAATAGGTATCTAGGACTGAAAAGGACCTCCTGGGTAATGCAGTTCATCATCACATGGTAATTCATCCTTTTGTCTTAAAATATACATCTACTAAACATGTCAAATTCTTAAAAATTGCTAGCTTCTCTTCCCTCACCATTTTTCATTATGAAGCAGTTCTAAAATCCTCTTTTACTGAAGAATAAAGCTTTTTCGTTCTTCTTTAATTGTAGTCTTAATCCATTTAAATGCATTTGTTATAACAGAATTTTTCATTGTCTAGGATTTTACAGAGAAACTCTTCATATGCTGTTCAGAGTGGATTTTTAGACTAAGCTGTACACCATGTTTACATTACAGACACTACAAAACTTAAAATGCAAGGGAAGCAGTTGTTCATTTATTCTTCCAGCTCCTTGAAGACTGCATCATGCTTTAAGCTCTCTACTGCAATGTCTGCATTACTTTGCAGTCTAAACCTAGCTGAAATAAGCCTACCGTATGAACATGTCTTTTGTATCCTTTAAGAACAATTGTAAAACCAAGAGTCTTCAGCTAACGCAGTGTACTGCCTCCAACAGTGTTCCTTAAGAGTTGCTGATAAACCATTCTCCACTCTGCTGGTCCTCCCTCTCTGAAGCTACTCTAGTTTGGCTTTTTTTTTTTCCCTAGCACAGAAACTCTATGGAGTTCTCCAAAGGGAGTTTCACCAACGTCTGGTTCAATAGCAATAATACATCACAGAATTCCAACCTATTCTTTGATTGAAAAGATGAAGCCCATTTATTTTAAGGCCCATTTATTTTGTAGTCAGCTTAATGATCTGGTGTGAAAAAGATGAAGTTTTCATCAGAAACGCTTGTAATAGTGCCCACAGCTGCCAAGAAGGGTATAACTTCCTCCCAGAACTACTGCCAGGCTGAGGGGTACTAAAAGAATCAGAAGGTAAACTAAATAATAACTGTTCCAAATATAGGTCAGTATATACGTGGGAACACAATATTAAAAAAAAAAAAATTCATATGAACAAGGAGTCAGTCCAACAGTATTCAGGTGTTACATAGTCCTCAGGACAGATCCACTAAAGGCACAACAGCTCTTAGAGAAAAGTTCACATCTACATTTTTCTAGAACAGAATATTGATGTGCCTACTTCTTTTTTTTCTTTTTTTTTTCACATTGTCTTAGAATAAGCTTGTCATTCTTTTTATTTCCCTTTTAATATTTTTCTTTTTATTTATTTTTTTTTTTTAAGTTAAACATTATGAACAGGTTGCCTAGAGAGGTTGTGGAGTCTCCTTCTCTAGGAATATTCAGAAGTTGCCTGGAGACAATCCTGAGTAACATGCTCTAGGATGCCCTGTTTGAGCAGGGATGTTGGATGAGATGACAACTAGTAGTTCCTTCCAACTCGACTCATTCTGTGATTCTATGATTATCTTGTCAGACTTTTATGTAAAATCAAGGACACTGAATGTATGTATTATATTTACATTTTTCCAATGTCTCGTGTACCAATAAGTAAAAAGTAAGAGCTTCTTATTCTCCTAGAGAACAAAGTGTTTGTTTCTGTATTTTGTTCCTGTCTTGCATCTCTATGTGAAAAAGTTATTCAGCCTCAACTGGAATATGGTGGGTTGACCCTAGCAAGCAGCTAAGCACCAACCAGCCACTTACTCCCTGCTCGGTCATACTGTGGGGGAGAGAATAAGAACAAAAGGCACAAAAATTATCGGTCAAGATAAAGACAATTTAATATGCAAAGGAAAAGGGAAAAGGAGTGCAACAAACAAACAAAAAATGCCAAGGCAAAGCTCGTCACCTACTGTTAGCAAAACAGTGCCCAAACAGTCCTCAAGCAGTAACTACTTTGGAAAAACTATACCTCAGTTTTTATTGCAGAACATCATCTTATATGGCATAGAAGAGCCCTTTGGTAAATTTTTCCCAGTTGTCTTATCTACCATCTTCTGCTGAGACTACTAACTGAGGGGACAGAGTGAGAAACAAAGTAGGTCTTGATGCTGTGCCAGCACTTTTCAGCAGAAGCTAAAACACCAGTGTGTTATCAACCCTGTTTAGTCACAAACCTAAAACACAGCACCATACAGACTACAAAGAAAGTTATACTGCTGTAAAGAAAGTTAACTCTACCTCACCCAGGGACAGTCATGTTTTCTCATCCATATTGTTAATTTTCTCTTCGTAATCTATAACTTCTTTCAAAATGTCAGTATTAGTAGCATCATTTTGCTTATATAGTTAATAGAAAATTCTTAATACTATCCCTGGACTATTTTATTTCAATTTATTTGGTTCTGTGCTACTTGCTGCAATGAAGTTATTTTCCCTATTGGATAGCAGTGACTGTTCTTTAGAAAATGTATGCTTCCAACCTGTATCTTCTCCAGAGCTGCCAGTTCTTCCTGTCCTTTAGTTTAGGAATTTTCTTGTTAGAGTATTCATTTGAAGTATTAGTAGCTTATGCCCATTTTATTTTCTGTTATTTTCATCTTCCCACTAGGCTTCATCTATTAAAAAAAATCTCCATTTGGCAATAAGCCTAAACATATCATTACTGCAGTGTATTCTCTAAAGAGAGAGAGCATGTAACTAGTACATCAGTCCACAAAACCTCCTCCTCTCTTTTCTCTAGAAAGGAATGCTGAAGTAGTATATTAGAAATTATATTAGATGCTAATCAGAGAGTCAGATGAGTCTGATATAAGGGTTGTGAAGTTCTTCCTCAAAAAGTCTGAATTTTATGAGCATTTGAAAAAGGATTTTTTTGCCAAAAAATGAGTTTAATTTAATGACCAAAGTTAGCTAGAAAATATCCTTATACAATTAAAGTCACTACCTGAACTTTCCAGCCATAGTAAATTGTTCTGTGTTCAGGTTCTAGATACACATTATCTCATTCTTTTTTAACAGTCATGCACGACTCCTGCTATTTCATCTCACTGTGTAATGTTTTGGCTCACATAGGTTTCTTTTTGGCTTACATTTTTATGTAGTAGGTCTTTTCTTTGCTAAAGATAGGATCATTCTTATCTCAATTACAGGGAACTCTTCTGTCTGACGTTCAGTTTTCTCATTCCAGATGTAGTGGGTAGTCTTATTCTGTACAGTTTCAATCCTTGTGACTAACATTGTAGTAACTTTGTGTCTGCTCGCTTTGTGCGTGAAATTTAATCTCATTTTCAGCTTTGAAGCTCCGTGCAGTCCTGATCTTGCTCACACCTCTGCACTCATTCACCCCTGGATCTTTTTGCTCCATGTAGACAGATTTCTTAAATCTTTCTAGTCAGTTCTCTGCATAGTGTTTGCAAGCCTTTTGTGTCTCCTCCCTTAGATGTGGGAGAGGAACTGTCTTTAATGAGCCAATTTACTAGTTCTTTTGACTCATCTTTCTTTCTAGTCATGAAAAAGAGATAAAACATTTTGATAGAAAAAAAAATACAGTTTTAATGTCTTAAAATATAATTTAATGTAATTTAAACACAAAATCGTTTTTTAATCCAGTACTGCAATGCGATGCAGCAATTAGCATTTAACAAAACATACTAAGATAAATGAGAAGGGATTGGTTATAAAGAGCAAGGTTGAAAGGAAGGTTTAAATGTAGAAATCTACTTAAAATCCTATTCAGTTGCCACACAATTCCCAAAGAGTCCAGGTTTTTAATGAGATGCAACAGGAAAACACATTGCATATAATTCTAGAATGCAGAATTTATTCCAAGCCCTTGAATCTCGGTGCCATCATTGAGGACTTTCGAATTCCCTGTCAGGATAAGATTTAAGAAAATGCAATCTCCTACATTTTTTCTAAAATATTAAAAACTGTGGCATACCCTGACCAGTTTCCCAGTCTGTGCGATTGAAAATTTGAACCTGTGACACTCGAAAAACAAACTCTAGTGTTAGGGAGACTTACCCACAAATTTTTCTGGAATTATTCTACCAATTGAGTATGTTTCTTTGTCTTTAGCTCTACCAGAATTGAGACAATAAGTATGTCTAAAATTCCATAAAGGATTACAAAATCCAGCAAAACCCCTTTAATGGTTCCCTCTCACTCCTTTAACATTATAAGTGTGCAGTAAAGCTGGGTTTGGAAAGCAGCTTCTAGTGGACATTTTTTACTCTATGACTCCACAGGTTCTTTTCCTTATCAAATGAATGCAATGAAATAAAAAATGGGACATCCAAGATCCAAGGTTTGAGTACTCTCATCTCTTTGTCAAGAATGGCTGATGTCCTTAGGCTTTGTTTAAAATTTTGAAGCCCCTTAAAGAGTTTAAACAAGGTCTCCAAAATTATAGGTGAATCGTTTCAAGAGTAGGAAGCATTGTTCTGAAAGAATGAAATTACTAAATTTTTGAAAGAGAGTTTCAGTGCAGTAGAAGGAACACGAGGCTGTCAAACTGATAAGGAGTAAAACAGCTTCACATGGTTAAGGCAATCAAGCCTGAAGGATGCATGTTTTCATCTGCATTACCTCCTGGATAATTTGAGCAGTTGTCCACTCAGTATTTTGAATGTTATAGGTGTCTTTATAACGCATAAAATATCGTAAAGAAAGTATTTTAAGGGCCAGCTGACAAATTCTTATAAAGCTTGCTTAATATCAGCCCTATATCTGGAATGTATTCATTAGAATGTTGTTTTATTTTTGCTTTCTTTTTTTTTTAATGCTTCTGAATGGCTTATGTGCAGCAAAAGAAATAATTATAAATGACAGCTGAGAATTGAAAAATGCATACATTTTTTTAGCCAGAACCCCACCTAAAGTAAGCAGATTCATACTCAGACATTTCTAATGTTTTGATACCACACTACCATTTCTCCTGCATTTCATACATACTGAACATGCTTTTGTGCTGTTCATTTAATATTTACAGTCATCAGTGTAGAATGAAATCTAAATATTGCCTCTAAAAGTTATCCTAGTCTGACATGGTTCTACATTAAGCTGTGCCATTTGAGAGGGGGTTTTGTTTTGTTTTTTTTTAGTTACTTTCGTATTTTCACAATTCAGAATGTTCTCCAGATGCAATAAGTCATACTTTCAGATGCTGTTTGTCATGTACAATAATTTCAATATTAAAAACCTTGGGGTGTTAATGTCTGATACCTCAAAGTATACGATCTTGTGATACTATAATTAGGAGGGAAAATGCAATCGTTATTTCACAAATCCAAACATTTAGGCAAAAAAACCTTACATGCATGCAGGAAAAGAGAAGTACAGAATATTAATGTGACTCATGAAGCAATATATGGGGGAAGATATTTAGAGAAAAAGAATATCCTGCTTATTCCTCATTACATTTCAATTGCAATCCTATTTAAGCTTGAATAAAGATGTTTTTCCTTTTTCCTCTATATTGTTTTTGATATGGCTGAAAATTTAATGAAGTTGGCACCCAGTCAGAAACATAATTTGCTATTTTTATTACTCTGTCAATATTGTACATTAAGGTCCTCAACAGCCTTCAATGAAAGTAAAAGAATTCTTTAAACAAGCAACTTAGCAATGCAAACAGGAAATGTCTAATGCAGGTTTCCTAATACCATAGCCTAGATTAAAGCTTTTGAAGTCGTCTCACTAATTAATTTGAAACTGTGATGAAAACACAAAGTGTCCACAGATGTAAGGTTTTCAAGGCTTTCTGATAAAAACTTTTTATGAGAGAAAACCTTTTTAGGTTTTGGCAAGTGCTGTCTATAATAACATGCATAGCAGCCCAATAGAAGGCCTGGCTTCTACTCTGCCGCATAAGGGATGGATTAAATCTAAACTTTTGGGCTTTGGACTCATAAACTGCAAAATAAAGCTTCTATGGAGATGGGAAAAAGAGGTTTAAATCTTACTTTTGTTTTCTCCTTACAGTTCTATTTTACATTTTATATATACTATATTGGAAGTTAATTCTTTGGCCATCAAGACCACATTCCTAGACAGAAAAATTAATTGATTTCCAGTTATGGAACAAGTACTTACTACTTAGACCTTTTTTTCACTTTTTTTTTTTTATTTGTTTGACGGAGTGTGAAATACACTTCATAAAATCTCCACAGATCCTAAAACAGCGGTAATGTAACCTTTTGTAACTACATATTTTTATACAGAAGTTACATCAACAAATAAACATGTCAAACTAAATAGATGATGCAAAGTATTACCTACTTTAAATATTGAAATATATTATCTCAATAAATCTGGCACAGAAAAGAGAGTAACTCTGCTGCAAATTGATCCAAATACTGAGTTTCACTTGAGAATAAATTAGTCTTCATTTTCTGTCAGAAAAAAATGGATGTGTAAACAGATGAATATTCTCTCCTCCCTCCTACCCCAAAACAGTCTGGATCACATATTGTCAAATTTCTGTATGTAATACTCCGTGAAAAGAACTGGAACCAAGCCAATAGATTTGTTCATATTTGTATGTGTCTGTGGGAACACATGCAGTGGTGGGGAGAGGTGTATGTGGACACTTGAGTGAATGACTCTCTCTAAATTCTAACTTGAAAGTCCTTTCTCACTGCTGTTTTGAAGCTGCATAAAAAGGAAGCATTCAGAAACCTTCCCACTGGCACTTCATGAACAGAGAAAAAGAGGAATGGTGCATCAAAATACCAAAGGAAATCAAGGAGATTAAGTTGTGGAGTATGTAACACAAAGAGAGTCTAAGTTAAATGGGTTGTCTAGGCTGGAAAAGGGAAGAAAAAGGTAGATCTTAATTGCAGTCTTACACTTTCTAAAGTGGTACTATAGAATATGGATTCAGTGTCCTCTCAGAGAGGCTCATAGGAAGGACAAAAATCTAGAGTCACAGGTTTAAGCATGAGTGAAAAAATGAAGCTTCATGATGAAAATGGTTAAGTACTGGAGCAGGTTGCACGCATAGGCAATCCCTCTCCTTAGAAATAGTCATGATTCAGCTGGAACAAACCACTTAACAGCTCAATTTAACTACAAAGTTTGCCAATCTCTGAGCAGGAGCTTGGGCTAGATAACGTCAGAGTTCCCCTTCAACCTTATTCTTTTATGATTCCATTAAAAAATGCTTTCTATATAACAATAAACAAAGTCCTGGTACATGCCGATCTAGGCTTCTCCTCTGTTATCTTCATAGGTATAGCGTGTATGTGTGTATATTATCAAGCATGAGGCAAAGAGGATCTACCAGCAGGCATTCAGTTGCCAAAACCTACAGCTTAAACAAATTCTGAGTGTAATTTATGAATGTACATTTGGTACAAACAGTCTTAAAAGCTGTTGGACGAAACCAGTTGATTTTCTCATGCCCTTTACTTAGGAAAATATACCCTGGACATACCACCTCTGTTAATCCAAAATACTGTATGTTCTAAACATATGTCACTAGTTTTAAACAAATCAGAAGAGCTAAAAGATTTTTTGAAAGTCTGCATGTGCAAGCTTGACTAGTTGACTTCCAATTAAGAAGGTTTTTCTAAAATAATTTGCTTTATAATAGCTTTGCTGACCCTATTTCCTAAACAGACTGAGGTTTTACAGGCTTTATGGGAGCGTTTGAGCTCTTGAACTGCTGACAGACTCTTTGCATAAAGTAATAGTAAAGGCTCTTTCATGTATATAACATCCAAATTTACCTTTTAAATTGACAAAACTTCTGTACCGCACAGCCCTTGTACTTTATTTTGGTGTGTACTTTACATAAGGCGCGAAATAATTTTAACAATTCAGATGTAGTTAATCCCCAAAATTCTTCCTGTTAGGATCAAAAGCTTATCCTGAAACCTTATTTTGCTAGTCTTACACTTCTTGATTTCTACTTATATTTTTGAAGATAACATGCTTAAATTTGTACACAGAAAGAGCCAGTGAAGTCTCAAATAAGTCTGTGAAACTTAAATAATGATTGTTTTTCTGAATTAAAGCAAAATACTAATCATTATACTTGAATTAAGATTCTGAATCTGTGAATCTCATTCCTAACAGTTTGATATACCATTTCCGCTGTTTACATGTGTAAACTAAGACAAGAGTCAAAATGATTTTGCACATCAGAAAAAAATCAGGCTGTTAAATTTAACTGATATAATTCTAATACCCAACTCCCCATTATGTGGCAAAAATATGATAATTACATCACAAAACAGCGACATAAATTTAGGCCAAACTCTATTTTGTACATAAGAGTTGGATTTTCTGATTTACTGAGGTGATTGACAAAGTATGAATATAATTTTTAAATATGGTACCTGTATGACACTTTCTTCTTGCTCCAAAAGGCGCGTTTACATTTTGATCAGCCTGAATTCAGGGATAACTTATCTGCAATAAATAATATTAACTAATTAATCTGGGTTGTCTCACTACAGTAATAGAAACGGTCTCAAAGAAGTGAGTTGCCATCATTTGATCACGCTACAGAAGGACCATATTTTTATTTTTTTAAATAAAATAACTAAAAACTTGTGCAAAAATGAAGTCACAATGTGTTTGTTTATTTATTTATTTATTTTATTTGCACAGAGAACTGTCTTCTATTTAAATACTCTGTGAGAATCTGTTATATTAATTTTGCATTTGGCTTCCACTGCCCTGTTATTTTGTATTACTTTCAATCTCTTTGTACTGATATAGCTATTAAAAACGCATCAGAGCTAGAAAAATATCATAAAATGACCATGTTACTGGACAGAGTCATGAATAACTCAAATTTCATGTCATTGGGCTAGAGTGAATAAAAGAATTTTAAGTTAGAACTCTTGTAGTTGAAACAGTCAATTGAAGAAGAAAATCCTTAAGATACAAGAGAGAGGAGGAAAATTGCTAGATAGGTACTGTGTGATGGGATATTCTCTTTTAAACCCACTCTGTTATTACTCCTAAATGATAGCTGCAAGCAGCATTGAAAGGAGTTCCGTTTAGGTTGTTATAAAGATTGCAGTGATGTGTAAAAGAATTCCTTTTTAGGTAAGATTAATAGTGCGAAGTAAAAATACCTTAAGCCAATGGAATAGAGTTACTGCCTTCTGCAATATAGTAATTCAGAAAACCATAAGTCAAATTAAATATTAGATTTTTTTGTCTATCAAGGAACCATTAAATATCTTATTTAAAACACCTAAAGGCATTTTGAGTGACAGTCATCATTAATAATACCAGTGGCTGCTTTGTGTTCTTTTACGTTTACGCTCCTCGTTAAATGAGATGACAGAATGTTAACAAACAGTATCCTAAACAATCTTGATGAATAAGACATAACTGAGTTTCAAAAAAATAGAAAGGAAAAAAAAGGTGTATATATATGTATATATATATGTGTGTGTTGACTAAAGTCTGTTCAAGCAGTTCGAGTCTATTGGAACATTTTAGAAGTATACCTTCACAAATTAAGATATTGCACTATGTATTGTGTTGTTTGTCCAAAGCAAATTAACATCATTGCTGCAGGAGGGCTTAGAACATTTTTCCTAAACTGGTAGAGATGAGAATAAAAAGTTTCCATTTCCAGATAGAGGGATATTATTAATATTGCCTTTTCATGGGAGGGGTGGAGGGTAGAGGGGTGAGAAAAGGTGTGGGATTCAGTCAGCCAAAGATAATAGTGCAAGAAGGAAAGGCAAAAATGGTGGGACAGAAGCCACCACTCATCCAAAACCTAGTCAGAAAAAAAGACCAAGTAAGAGAAAAGAACAACAAATAATCATAACAAGAAAATCAACTTCCCTCTCCCCAAAAAAAACCCCACAACAAACAAAAACCCAAACAGTTGGAAAGGATAATGATTCACCTTGGTATAAGTTCAAGCCATATATAAGCTATGCAAAGATAAAGCTATGCAAAGATTATGTTTCTTGAAGAAAATGTATAACTATCTTTGACTGATCTCTTCTCTGTGGTGACCAGTGACAGGACCTGATGGAATGGCTTGAAGTTGTGTCAGGGGAAGTTTTAAGTTAGACATTAGAAAAAAGTTTATCACCCAGAGGGTGGTTGTGTGCTGGCTCCCCAGGGAAGTGGTCATGGCACTGACAGAGTTAAAGAAGCATTTGGATGATACTCTCAGGAACATGCTGTGACTTTTGGGGATGGTTCTGTGGAGGGCTAACTCAATGATCCTTGTGGATCCCTTCCAACTCAGCATATTCCCTGTGATTCTGTGATACTATTCTAGCCTCATTTTCAGCCTCCTTGTCTTCAGGGTATGATTTTAATTTTCCTATGCTTTGACCCCAAGTCCAATTGGAAAGGAAAAAACCTGTATTTCACCTAAGAAAGAGCGAGGTTTGTTGGTTTATTCCCCTAAATTGGTGGAGAGTCAAAAAAATGTTAAGAAAATATTTTCAAGTTCCAGGATTCAGTAATTACTCGAGGCTGTGAAGATGAGGGAACTTTCCTCTGTGGGACAACTGTGGATATTACTACTGGAGTTGTATACACTGTGGCTATTACCGCTGTGATTTCTTTTCTCTCCAATTCCATAAATTATAGGGATAAAGTTGATGTTGTCATGTGATTTCAGTATGAAGATTAAATGTGAAAAATATTAGTCAGGAAATTAGATGTAACTGCAAAGATTCAATTTACTAGTCACTGAAATACCTAGAAAAGGAACCAGTGTTGGTTCTATACTTAATCTTTTTTTTCTGCTGTAGGTGTACTGCATGTTAAAGTGCAAACCAGATTTTTTTTCCTAAATAGAGTATAAATTATTCAGAATAGAAGTGAAATAATTATGCTAATTTAACAGAGGAAAATACTTACTGGAAACAAATAAAATATCCATTAGCATAACACATAATAGCATAATTGGGAAGGGGGAGAGAATGAAACACAATCATTATTGGCAGTGCTTGAGATGTTTCTGAGGCACTGTCAAAGATATTAATTTAAATCTTTAAAAAATCCCTAGCTCTATCAAGATCTATGGTCTATTGTGATGAACATATGGAGTGATGTTCAGCATAGGTATTCTAATCTCACTGGTTTTTAGGCACAAATACCATATGGAAGGACCATATTGTGCTTAATCTCCTGAGTGTGATAGTAGGTAAAACCTTCACCCTATTACACAGCCTAATGTAACCAGACAGAGTAGAATCAAAACATATGCCAAGATTCTGTGTTTCAGAAATGCCTTTCTCTGAAGTTGATGGTGATCTTGGAGTTTTTTAATTAAAAAAATAGATATAAAAAGAAGAACTATTTTCACGATTTATAGTACCTGTTAAGCAATTTAGGGAACAATATGAGTGGCCCCTCTCATGCTGCATTGGCTCATTGTTTGTCTAATCAGATAATATATACCTCACAACACAGGAGGCTGTAATGTTACAATATGCATGATTTAATTCAATCACAAATTTCAGGCACCGAGTTTTTCAATAAATTTTAAGGTGTTTTGGGTAACTTCTGAATAAAAGGAATTTATTCATAGCAGTATTTGTGTTAAACCCTGATGTAATCTGTACAAAAGTAGTTACCAAAAACTTTTGAGATTATTAAAGCAAAACATTCACAGAGAGATCGTTTATAACACAAGTAAGCACAGAAAAGGTCACATTAATCTAAGTTCTGGACCATTTGCACTCACTGGTGATTAGTCATTCATAGGAATGTTGTTAGTTTTTTAATTTTTTTTTATTTTGTAATCTTTTAAAATATATCCCATGGGTAAGTTTATCTAGTAAATATAAAGTGTGTTTATGTAAGTTGTCTGCATGCAGGTCTGGCCTGAATAATCCAGCATAAATGAATAGTGTTGTTGGGTCAGGCACATGTGACGTTTGTACGATATCTTTATTGGGAAGTTAACAACTTGGGGAGAAAATAAGAGAGGAAGTTCTCTTATTGTTCATGTCCTGTACAGCAAATTGCAAATATCTTAATCTTTCAGCTATTAAAGCTCTATTAATGACATTCACAGCAGCATCACAGCTAATGAATCAAGAGCACTTTTATTATCAACACACTGGCTCTTAGCTCTGACATACTCCTGTTTGGAACATATAAATTAAGCTATTAAAATGTGCTTTGGTCCTACACTATCTTTGCATTAAGAAAACACCTTTCAGAGCTGTTACAGATCATGTTGATGTATAGATTTCTAGAATATTCAGATAAGATACAGTAAGGGCAAGAATCAGATCCTTAAAGTTTTAGGTATGATTTCCAGAGGTCCCTTCCAACCCTAACTATTCTGTGATTCTGTGACCTGCAAAATAAAGATCCTGCTGATTTTTACTGGGGTAGAGTTAATTTTCTTCATAGTGGCTAGCATGGGGCCATGTTTTGAACTTATGGTGAAAACAGTGTGCATAACATAGGAATGTTTTAGGTATAGCTGGGCAGTGCTTAAGCAGTATCAAGAATTTTCTGCTTCTCATCCCACCCCACCAGTGAGGAGGCCGGGGCTATACAAGAAGTTGAGAAGGGACACAGGCAGGACAGCTGATATTAACTGACCAGAGGGATATCCCACACTATATGGTGTCATGTTCAGTATATAAAGCTTGGGAAAGAAGAAGGAAGGAGGAGATGTTAGGAGTGATGTTTGTCTTCCCAAGTCACTGTTACATGTCATACAGCCCTGCTTTCCTGGAGACTGCTTAACACCTGTCTGCCCATGGGAAGTGGGTGAAGGGACTCTAGCACAAGCCCTAAGAGGAGCAGCTGAGGGAACTGTCGTTGTTCAGCCTGTAGAAGAGGAAGCTCAGGGGAGACGTTATCACTTTCTACAACTACTTGAAAGAAGGTTGTAGAGAGGTGGGGGTTGGTCTCTTCTCCTAGGCAACCAGCAGTAGGACAAGAGGGCACAGTCTTAAGCTGTGCCAGGGGAGGTTTAGGCTAGACATTAGCAAGAATTTCTTTACAGAGAAGGTAATCAGACATTGGAATGGGCTGCCCAGGGAGGTGGTGGATTCACCGTCCCTGGAGGTTTTGAAGAAGAGACTGGACATGACACTTAGTGCCATGGTCTAGTTGACTAGCTGAAAGGAGGTTGTAGCCAGGTGGGGGATGGTCTCTTCTCCCAGGCAACTAGCAGTAAGACAAGGGGGCATGGTCTTAAGCTGTGCCAGGGGAGCTTTAGGTTGGATGTTAGGAATAACAGAGAGGGTAATCAGGCATTGGAATGGGCTGCCCAGGGAAGTGATGGATTCTCCGTCCCTGGAGGTATTTAAGAAAAGACTGGATGTGGCACTTAGTGCCATAGTCTAGTAACTGGTTGTAGTGTATCAAGGGTTGGACTTGATGATCTCAGAGGTCCCTTCCAACTCGTATGATTCTATGATTCTATGATTCTATGACAAGGTGGTATTGGTTTGGACTTGATGATCTCAGAGGTATTTTCCAACCTAGTTGATTCTGTGAGTTCCTTGCACTGGCTGTGTGTATGACTTTTGCTTTACGTATTAAACTGCCTTTATATCCACCCATTAATTTTCTCACTTTTATCCTGATTCTCTTCCCCATCCCACTGGCAGGGCTTAGTTGCCAGCTGGGCTTAAATCACAACAAAATTGTAGACTACAAGGTAGTTTCTTATCAGAAGTAGGTGAAAGAAAAAGAGTTCACAGTCTTACAGAAGTGGGAAAAAATCAAGGAGGCAACAAAAATAGACAAAATGAGACTACTTTTTTTCAAACTTTTCAGTGCTAATATGAATGTTAATCTCTATACCACTGTCGGGGGGGGAAGCAAAATCATATTTCAAATGTTTCATTTCTTTACACAGTTTGTTAAAAAAGTTTATACAATTATATCTTTGAGCTGGCATACTTCTAATTCTTCTTTTGCTGCTCAATCAACCTAGAATCAAATTGACTTCTGTTTCTCTCTGAATAGTATGAACATAACTGGTAATGTCTTCCCTCATCTGTTTGGCTTAATTATCTCAGGAATTTCCAGTTTGAAGGGATTCATTTTCATTAGTATATTGTATGTCATGTGCTATATCTGCTATCCAAAGATTGATGGAATGATGAATTTTGCAAAAATTATCTGACTGCATATTTTTCTTTTATTTTTTCATAGCTTTCTTTTTCTTTTTTTCCACTTTCCATCTGTAATTTGCCAGTTTGCCAAGTCAAGTATGTGCCAAAAATAAAGGATTTGTCTCTTGTTTAACTTCTCTTCATGTCCTGTTTGCAAGATTTTACTATTCTGTTTCTACTTCTGGGCAGTCAGCCAACTACTGCACTGCTTTGCTCTGGCTTGACAACACTTACTAATTATGTGCAATACTCAATCCTCCAAGCCCACAAATGGGAAAGAAAAAGTTTCAGTAGCAAAGAATGCAAAAGCACTATAGGGCAAGCTAGCTGGTCAATCATAAAGGAAAACATTTCATATGACTTCATCTTGTGCAATCCAGGATTATGAAACATATGTCACTTCTTGTTGATTTTATTTTGATCATACCAGATGCTTTTGTTGGTTTTCCCCTGTTCCAGAGTTAAAATATTCCTGACTTTCTATTTCTTCTTCCTTTCTCAAAGTTTATTTCCTTAATGTCCATTACTGTGTCAATTTTACTGAGGAATTAGTTTTCTTTTTCGTGTTGTTCCACTTTCCTGATCTGTCACCATCTTCTGCAATAGATTTTTCACTATGTAAGTTTCTCAAATATTTCTCAAGAATGTGAACAAAAATTTTTTTTCTGATGTTTGTGGCAGTGTCTCGATAGTGGGCATTATGTTCTATTACCTTATAGTTAACTAGAACTATCTGAAAGTAAATATATTAGACAAATATTCCATGATTTTTTTTTCTTTTCACTAATGCTAACCCATCAGATACCTGAATGGTACTGGGTCCTGCACTTTGGCCACAACAACTCCATGCAGTGCTACAGGTTGGGGGCAGAGAGGCTGGAAAGCTGCCCGGTGGAAAAGGAGCTGGAGGTTGACAGCAGCAAGAGTGTGCCCAGGTGGCCAAGAAGATCAATGGTACTGTGGCCTGTGTCAGACATAGTGTGGCCAGCAGGACTATTCTTCCTCTCTACTTGGCACTGGTGAGGCCACACGTCGAGTACTGTGTTCACTTCCGGGCTGCTCAATTCAAGAAGGACATAAGGTGCTGAGTTATGTCTAGAGGAGGGCAACAAAGCTGGGGAAGGGTCTGGAGCACTAGTCCTGTGAGGAGCACCTGAGGGAGCTGGGGTTTTTTTTAGCCTGGGGAAAAAGGGCTCAGGGGTGACCTTATGACTACCTGAAAAGAGGTTATGGCCAGGTGGTAATTGGCCTCTTCTCCCAGGGAACTAGTAACAGGACAAGAGGACATAGCTTCAAGCTGCATCAGGGGAGGTTTAGTTTGGATATCAGGAAGAATTTCTTCACAGAAAGAGTGATTAGACATTGGAATGGGCTGCACAGGGGGATGGTGGAGTCACCATCCCTGGAGGAGTTTAACATAAGACTGTACATGGCACTTAATATCATGGTCTAATTGGCATGGTGCTGTTCAGTCATAGGTTGATCTCAGACGTCTTTTCCAGCCTAATTGAGTCTGTAATTCTATGGACACTGTAGATGACCTGCTATTATATGTGTGTTTGTGCATGAGAGAGAGAGCATGTATGAATGCAGATCTGTGTGATGTAGGCCCATCAGTGAAACAACAGCATCAAGTCCTAAAAAAATACCGTAGAGAAAACTGAAGGAGAAAAACTGAAGTTTACTATTATATTCTGAAACTGGGAAACAATTTGTCCTATGTGTAATCCAAGAAATGAGTCACCTTCGTGAAGATGAAGTTTTCAGATATTAGCTATGCTAAACCCCTCTGAAGTCCTAAACATGTTGCCCCCTTTTCCAGATTGTTGGCTTTCCTCAGTTTATATTAATATATATTAATCTGTTTTGAATTGCAGCAGCATTATGTAGCCCTTTGATCTTGTCATGTTTTAATCTGTGCAAGGTTCAATTTTGCCAATATTTAAAATGAGAAACTTCCTATAACACACTGTGATTCTGGTGACTAAGTACTGTTCCTTCTGAGTCAGAACTGACTCAGCACAGTGGGTTAGTTGAAGCTGTGTATTGTTTAATTTGTCTTCCTGTCCTGCTGGACGATGATTTTATACTTTGGCAGTCATCAAATTTGAATCAATGACAAAATAAAATGAAGAAAAATAAAAAAAACCTTCAATGACTTTTGTTTCAGATCAATTGTTAGAGCAAGTTGCTGATGAAGCTGCTAAGTTCTAGTAACTACTGTGTACCCATCTACTAATGGGTTCCTGATCTAATTCATGTGTAAAATACAATCACTATTCCTTGTATGTATTTGACAAAATCTACTGTTCTGCTTTTGTTCAGGAGGCCTGTGCCTTCTGAAAATGTATAATAGAGCTAAAAGCTGACATATGATGGGCATGCATATGTACCAGTGGGTTTTACAACTTGTCTAAAAAATTAAGGCTCATGTACTAGACACTCAGACATGGAATAAATTAATTTCCCTAACCATACCAGTCCTGTGAAACCTACCATCAAGAGTCACTTTTACAACTCAATTTTCTGTTTCTTGGAAGGTCATTAAAAGACACTGATGTTCTACCTGAAACAAGAAGAACGAGCTGTCTTCTAGCCAGCCTGGTAGACACAGCAGGGTACTGTCTAAGCAAATATCTTTTGAGCATTTTTTCCTATGGTTAAAAAAGATTATAAAGAGATTGACTCATGTAATTAATTAATTAATTCATTCAAGAATACTTCTTTTTTTTGTTTTGTTTTGTTTTATTTACTCCCACAATGCAGGAAGTAGAAAATTTGTTCACTTACAAAAATACATGTGAACCATGTCAGCCAGTGGGTCTCTAGTTTATGAGTCCTCATAGCATAAAGTCTTGAATACATACCTGAAGAGGAGTATTTAAACAAACAATCAAACAAAAAAGTGTGGTAATTCAGATAGCAAACCGTGTCTTCTGTGTTCTTTCTAAATACTGTATAATGATTTCATGGAAGCTAGGATTTACACCCTCATATTAGTCTAGTTCTCTGTAATTTATATTTTATTGGGCCACTTCCGTGGGATTTCTTTGGGAATGTATTTGAAAAGAATATAGTTTCACTCCAGTAAAAGAAAATTCACTCCTGTACGATTGCAGGAAGATGAGACAATCACATCAAAATATGATTTCTGTCATTACAAATAGTAAAATTTAACATTTTACTTTAAAATGGATTGTAGCCATATTCAAGCATTGCTTCAATCAGTTTTGATCTCAGACAAAGAAGTGAAAGATCACATTATTAATGCACAATTTCTCTCTGTTCACACTGTTCACCCTTCTTTCTGGCTCCAGGTGAATACAAAATTATTTTAAATTGAGGTATCAATGAGTTTTGAAATTAGATTTTGGAACAAAATATCCAGTTGCATTTGCAAGGTGTATCTAAATATATTTATCAATATACTGTGACAGATTTGATTTTGCAGGTGAAAGACAAAAGGGCTTTATGAACCTTTCTATCACACTGCTATGAATGAAGATTGATCTGAAGTATCTTCAGAAAAAAAGATTAGAAGTTCAGTGATCATCTTAGTGTCTTAAAAGTATCACAAACATCTCTGACTGATATTTACTCATTATATTTGTCTTGAAGATTGACCTGAAAATTCTGCCAATAAAAAAAATCAAATATTGAAGTGTAGCAGAAAATTAAATCATAAATCAAAATTAATATCACTGCATGTCATTTTAAATTTTTCATTTTGTTCATGTTTTTTTTCTGTCCTAATTGAGTATTTTTTACTTTCTTTTTCCTTAATGAGGTCAATGAGATTTTAAAATTCATAAAGATATTTCAGTTGTGGCACTTTTTAAATCTTCCCCAGTTCTGAAATGATTCTTAGGTCTCAGAGATTTTGTTCTGTACATTTCATTTACTCAAGAATTGAATGTAAACAGTATTGGACTGACTTTACATATTAAAGACTCACCAATCTGTCCCAAGTCTTTAAGGTATCTCCAGAGCTGAACTCTCATTACCTGGAATTCATGAGTGAAATCCCATGAAGTCATATTGATGAAAGCCATTAAAGTTTCTGAAGATTTTTAAAGCAAATTCACATTTATGATTTTACACTAAATCTATTTTTAAGTTTCATTTTTGCATTCTTCCAGATACAGGTAACTAAAAATTATATCTTATTTTTATTTATAATAATTATTATTTCTATATATTGGACTGAAATATGTATCACATTCAGTCAAAACATTAAAGAAATTTAAACCTGCATTTATATCAAAAACATATGCAATACATAAATGCATATACATGCAAGTAAAATAACATTTTTTTTTCAAAGATAAAGTCTCGCTTGAATTGTTTGCAATTGCAAAGCCATTTTGTTAAGGAACAAACTGGAAGTTTTCTATCTTTTCTATTCCATTTATCATGTATAAAAGGTGTGTTACAGAATATGAGTCAGCAGTGCCCTGGCAGCCAGGAGGACCAACCGTGTCCTGGGGGACATCAGGCAAAACATCACCAGCCAGTTGAAGGAGGTGATTGTCCTGCTCTGCTCTGCACTGGTGTCTCATTGTAACTACCATCAAAACCAGATCTAACCAATATAAAATAAATATTCAATTTGTCTATCTGTTGCTTTGCTGTGATGACATTTCTACATTTCTACATCTTGGGTTTGTTTTTTTGTTTGTTTTTCTTTGGTTTTTGTTGTTGGTTTTTTTCTTTGTTGTTTTGTTGTTGTTGTTTTTTCCCCCCCCCCAAGATGTTAAATTATGTGGAACATTTATGGAATATCTCTTTCAGTTCTTGTAGCACTTAGATGGTCACACACAGGTCAGTTATAAATTCTTATGATTACTTTGTCAGAAAACACTCATAAAGCTGGAGGACAAGACTTTAAAATGCTGCCAATCTTGCAACTTTACTGTTACTTCAGCTGATTCATAATGTAACATTAGTGTTTCATTTCCGAATATTGAATTCCTGTAGTAGGAAACAGAAGATGCGGAAAGAAAAAGACATAGTTATAGAGAAGCTGATAGATAATTTGATGCCCTGACAAGAAGGATCAACATCCTTCTGAGGATGAATGAAGAGAACATGCTGCAGATGCTGATGTACTTTCACTTCTGACATGCTTACTGATAAGTAGTGAGAAATACCAATAGGAAAAGATACGAACTAAGAGGAGTTTTCCCTGAGCATGACTTCCACTGCACCTAAGCAGCAATTAGAGCTTCTTTCTAGGAAATATCTGACTAAAAAGCTAAATATAGTGTCATTTTACATTATTACCAAACCATAGCTGATCATGCTTATGTAAATATGTGTGTATACATTTTTAAAGTTTTGCTGGGGTTTCACGGAGTTTGGGTTTTTTTTAATAAAACATCTTTTCAACTGGTTTACATAGGAACCTAGGTTGAAGGCATGTAGAGACAAATGCAATACAGGATAAAGTATCTTCTGGATCACAGAAGCCCTGAAGGTCAAACACTGAAGTTCACAGTTAAGGCAGAATAAAATTCAGAATTTCTTCTGTTTCGCTATCCCAGCTATTAGGTTTCACTTATCAACTGCACTTCATTTCTTCTTCATTTCGTATTTAATTTATTTCCAGATTACAATATCCTCCATTTGTCTTGGTGATATGCTGTATAGAAATGGTCAAGCCAAGCAAGTACAAGTCACTATCCACTGGTCGTCTGTCTCGGAAGAGTGAGGTATCTAGAGTAAAACTCCCTTCTACTCCTGTCAGAAGATCATATGGAATTCCAAGAGATCATCGTTAAGCACTGATGGGGAGTGGCTAAAATATTGTTTCTAGCTTTCTACATGCTATTCAGTCTATTTTCTTCTTACCTTCAAAAACACATGCCAAAAAATACTCATAGCACAAGGTGTAAGCAACACAAAGGTCAAAATCTACACCAACATAAAAATCGATTGTTTTCACTGTAAAAAAGTTTTCTTGTATTGAGATGAAACCTGCCTCAATGAAACTTCTGTCTGTTGCCCCTTGTCTTTGTCATGTGATTCTTTGTGAAGAGAGGCCCTCCATCTTCTTTGTAGCTTGCTTTTATGTACTTGAATACTGTATCCTGTGCCTTCTCTTCTCCGGGGAGAAAAGACAGCTAACGGCTTTAAACTGAAAGAGGTAAGATTCAGTCTAGATATTAGGAAGAAATTGTTTACTATGAGGGTGATGAGGCACTTGAACAGGTTGCCCAGAGAAGTTGTGGACACCTCAACCTTGTCTAGTGAAAGGTGTCCCTGCCTATGGTGGGAAGGGGCAGGGGTTGGAACTAGATGATCTTAATGGTCTCTTCCAATCCAAACAATTATATGACTCCATGATTCCCCAATCTTCCTCATAGGGCAGATTCTTCAGCCCTTTGATCATTTTTCTGACTCCTCATGGTCTTACTCTATTAAGGCCAGATCTAAAATAATGCTGCTGTTGTTGATCAAAGTACACTGCCTAATATAGAATTAGGTATATCAGTACCTAACAAGCACAGCACTTGAAGCATGCCTCTTGACAAGATCTCTAATGTGTAGAGTCTCAAACCATGCAATTGCCTCATTGTTGACTCTTTACAAAGAAAATGGACCTCATATATAGAAGTTGGATAACTGATTCCCTTAGGTACTTTTCAAAGAGCCCACTGCAAGCATTTGCAAAATCAAGGTCCTAGTCATTTATCAAAACAGAATCATATCCTGATGTAGCTCTTTCTGTTGCAAAAGCCCTTAATGAATAAGACCTTGAATGCTTAAAAAAAAATTAATATGATTTATAGCAGTAATCCTCTTAAATACTCAAGTCTTTGCCAGCTTTCAACTAACAAGCTCAGTTATTAGCGGCAGCAGTCCTACAACACTCAGGGATTACTGTCTAGGCCTGCTGACAAGGCACTGGTAGTGACCAGTTTTCAAAGTGCAATCTGTTATTGCGTTTCACAGTCAAATCAATGTTTAAAACTGCTTGAAGCATGATAACTTGCCTCTTCTAGCAAGCCCACTATTTAAAAAAAAAAATAAACATCATTGTATCATTCTTTTTATCTGTGATTAAAGGTTATGATTATTACCAGTGTAAGTTACCTGGCAACACTTTTTAGTTTGTGGTTTGATCAGGTAAACTTGAAAAGAATATCAAGCATAAAAAAATAACTTTACCTTTAGCTATAAAAAAAGGACAGATATGTCAGAAACCTGTCTACCATCTCTTAATTCTTAATATGGAGTTTCTGACAAGCATACAGATTTGCCTTAATTATTTATTCATTTCATTGAAACTATCCTCATCTGTTTTAAATTTCTAATAAGTCTATTTAAATAAAGAGAAGTCTATTGGAATGTTGATTTTACATTCGAAAATCCTGAAGGTTTCTCTATTCAGAAAATGCAGATGTGTAGTATTTGGTGTAATGTCCCTTGTTAAAAGCAGAGAATTTCACAGAAAGATCTCAATATCTGTATGTCTATGGCTAATGTAACAAAGGCAATAATGCGCCTAACTAGTGCTCTACGAACCCTCTCTTTTACCCACTGCATAATCCCGCAGCCACTGGAATCTCACAGACAGTTACACTTCCTTCACCAAAAAAAAAAAAAAAAAAAAAAAAAAAGAAAGAAAAAGAAAGCGTGTAATGTCTCAATCTTTTCTTCAGTTACATTTACCCTCTGATATTTGTCAGCATCAACCTACCTTGAAAAGACTGGTCAAGGTTCTGAAAAAAGACTCTGTCGGTTGTAAAAGCCCTTGATGGTCGGGTGGTCTTGCCTATGTGGCAGTCACTAAAATCATCAGAATATGGTTATTAAATCATGCACTGTATAAAAAAAAAATCAGCAAAGAGCTTGTTATCCTTTACCCACTGACTTGGATAATGTTCTGGTCAGGATCTATATCCCTTTTGTGTCTGATTTGAAGCAAATTAAATTCATTCTATGATTAATATTAGCAAAGTAACACGACAGTATTCGGTACTACAAGAGCGAGTGTAGAATTTGACAACCTCATAGAATTTTTGCTGAGTTGGCAAAAACGTGTTTGTGTTTCTTTTCTCTTCATATAGAGAATATGAGACACCTTTGTAAACTATAAGGAGATACAGTTGAAGTATGTTCTCCTGGCCAGGAAGTTGGACAAGCTGCAATATCATACAGGTGGATGGAGCATCAGGATAAGTAACTAGTATATTATGTCTTGACTTAGCACAAGTGAATGTCATTGCTAGTTTCAAAATGAAAAAGCCTATTCTGCTGAAAGAATTCAATTGGTAACCATTATTTTAATAAACAATAGGTTATTTCAACTTTAGTGATTTAACATAAAACATTCCATTATAAAAACACGTATTATATTTAATTGTATGCAATTACATACAATATGTAATATTTTTGCACAGATATGTCTGTGCAAAAAATTCTGGAAACTCTGTAGAAAAAAAACCTCATAGGAGATTCATGGCAGATTGTAGAAATACATTATTAGATATTGGCTTGCAAACAAACAGGAAAAAAATTATACTGATTTTCTATGTTTCTGTGGAAGAAACAAGAATTCCACCTGGACAACAAAAGCTCCAAATGGATGCCTGTGATTTTTTTCTATGCCAGCATAGCTTATAGGGAAAGGGGCTTTGTTCTTTGCTACACAGATGGTAAAAGAAAGAGAACTGAAGGCTCTGCAAGACATTTCACAGAGACACATCTGACAGGTGATCAAATCATTGAACACTTCTCCCTGAAAAACAATGTTTAGATGTAGTCTAAGCATACACCCTGTGACAGCAGGAACATACTTTCCTCTGTGTTGACATTCATTTTAATAATAGAAAAAGCAAGCAGAATTTCTGGCAATGACAACAACAACAAAAAGTATATGCTTTCATGTTTACAATGCAGAACCCTCATCAATTAATGCATTTCTTTACTTGGGGATGACTGTTTTAATAAGAAACTTTCAACTTTTGTTAGCATATGAAAAAGTAGTGACTCAGATGTGGAAACACTGTAAAATCTGTTTTAGAAGTAAATGGTTTTATTCAGTATAGGATTATAAATGTTGGTGAAAATGCTATTAATGGTGTTAACATGATGGCTTCCTACTACATCATGTCCTTGATATTCAGAGCTAAACACATAAACAACATTTCAAGGCTCCTGTCACTCAGAAGCACATTTCTGCAGAATATAAGCATATCTGTCACCCTGAGATGTATACAGAATTTTTTTAAAAAATGCAAAAAAGTGCCTATTTTTAACTCTTGATTGTCCAAAAATGGCTGAGACTCCAATATGTCCTGAAAATTGTAATCTTAATCTCATAGCTCAAAGAAATAGATAACCAGAAATTATTTTCTAGTAATTCTCATGGCCCAGGTTTGTTGCCTCACTTCATTTCATGTTCACTATTAAACTTCAGAATTGCACTGAGTATACCCACTATAAATTTACAGAAGATATTAGTGACAAATCTATTAATGTGAACAGTTAACCAGTACTAACTTTGTATACTCTGTTGAAAAGCCTACAGAAAAAAAAACCTTAAGTATTTATTTTCTTCATCTACTGACACAAAATATTTTATTCACCATTTATAACAGAATAAAGCAGAAAAATGTATTAGAAGTGGGAATTAATTTCAACAACATAGGACTAGCATAAACACATTAACACAACAAAGCTGTATCAGCCAACCTGTATATCTATGAAACCACATATTTTGCTATGAATCAACAATTAAAAAGAAACAACATAGCAGCTGAGCATTTGATCTTTCACCAAAATGAAAGACCAAATTCTCCAATGTATGCTCCAAAATGTTTCCACATATATGGTACTTAAAATTTTGATAGCAAATATTTGTTCATATGTCTTTTGTGACGAAATTCTATACAACCAGGATGCGAAAAGAGCTCAGTTTCTGACTTACTTCTGATACAAATCAAGTGATTTGCACCAAAATTTTTGGGTTTATTATGTTTTGTGATCTCTTATACTAAACTAGATTTTGCAATTTTTGGTGTGCTTTTCTTAAAAACAACTTTTCATAAAAATATTGAAGTAAAACCTAAAATGTATCTCAATATTGTAAAACACGTTACAGTATTGTTGGAATCTCAAATTTCATCATTGTCCCATAAGAATATAATGCATATAATGGATCAAAATAAGTGTCCACATACCCCAATGTCCTTTTTCAAGTTTTGATCACTATCAACAGTCTGAGGACTAAGAAATAAATATAGAGGTGTAAGGAATGATATTTCTGACTATACCTCCTGGTTCCCTTTATTCCTTATTGTTTCTGAAAAACTGAAAAAAATATTTCAAGGGGTAAAATGCATTGTTCATTCAACATATATAATTCATTAGTAAAAGTAAACCTGTTTTAAATAAATGAGTGTCTCCTCTTAGACAGTGAAAAGAACATTTAGCTGCAATACTCTGGCAAATAGGCAACAGATTAACTGTTTATTTAAAAGATGTCAAATTCATCTATCTTAAATTGAAACTATACATAGATTTTCAGCTCTGCTAAACAGAAAGGTTTGAAAAAGCAGTTTTCAGGAAACTTTTTTTTCCCCCTTCTTCATCAACTGTATGTTTCATTCTATGGTGAAAAGGAGAAATAGCTTTTACATTTTTCCAGATGGTCCAGTCACACACAAATATATTAGTGAATATAACCATAAAGTGGAAGATGAAAAAGTGTTGCAATTTTGAGCATTTCACAGAATCACAGAATCATAGAATAGGTAAGTTTGGAAGGGACCACAGTGGGTCATCTGGTTCAACCTCCCTGCTAGAGCAGGGTCATCCTAGAGCACATTGGACAGGGTTGGATCCACATGGTTCCATTTCCATTCAGTGTTTTATTCTTAAGATGGGCTATGACAAAAATCATGTTCTTCAGTGTAAAAGCTAAATATTGCATCTAACTGCTGCTCCATTTCTCCATTTCTCCATCCCTGTGATACAGGGAATTTTATAGGGTTTTGGGCTTGCAGAGCTGTTCCAGAATTTTATTACTGCAGTCAGGATGGATGAAGGAGGCAGATAATTGCACCGTTCCCTTTTTATTCACACTCGGTTTATGTGAGCTTTAACAATATTCCACATAGAAACTTGATTTTTATATTTTTGTAGAGTTGTTTTTCCCATTATAAAGCAAGACATTTGAATGTTCAGAAATTCTTGTTAGTTGATTCTTATTATCTGCAGAAATGATCTGTGGGAACTTAATGAAATAATTAAAATTCACCCCCAATTTTTCCATTATAACAATTTTAAATGTTCACTCTGACATTTGGCTAATCATATAAACTAAAAAAAACCCCAAAGCATAATGTCTTTGTAACATAACTTTTCTAAAACATTTTCTGGGTGAGTCACTGAAAGGAGACGACAAGAAGGCACCTGGGCAGCTGTAGTGTGTGGGGACAGGCTGTTTAGCAAACATACAAAGGAAAGATATATTGCATGTTCTTCTACATTTCTAAAAGCTATGACCTCAAAACTATATAGAATATATGCCAAATTCTGTCTAAGTTTTGCTGGGTCAAAGCTCTTTAGAAAAACATATCAAAACTTTGTGTGAATATTTTTATATAAACTGTCCCTCTTCCTAATTAGAAATTATTGCAAATCATCTCTCTTTTCTTTTGGCAGAAAAGGTATTTCTTCTTGATATTATAGGATTACAACAGTTTGTGAGTGGTGACTTTCCCTCTTCAACTTATGTATTCCTCTCTCTACTGAGGCTGACTGATCTCTTTAAATTATCTCATATTTTCTCTAACTAGATGTAATCACTTTCAATACGGGTCTTCAGCAAATGATGTGGAAAAAAGGGCTCAAAGGCAGAGTAATGACCACATCCCCAAATCACTGAAAATAATGACTGAAGATAGTTTCTTTCTTAGTGTCTTTAATTCTCTTGTAAAATGCAGGAAACTGGTCATTATGAAAAGTTGTAAATGTAACTGGTACTGTGGCAAAGACTGTGTACGGTTCCCAGTTCAGTTTTATATATATATATATGTCATAAATTAATATATTTAATTGAAAATTGATGAAACAAATAGGTGAAATCTCTTCTACAACTAATAGAAAATTATTTCAATTTTAAATAAAAGTGTTTTCATTGCTTTAAAGTCATGTAACCTGAACACCTGCAGCACTAGAAATGGAAAAATTCACAAGAAAGGATTATCAGTTACCCAATAAATGTCTGACTACTTACCAGTTAGAAGGTCACTCAATGATTTGCTATTCTACATAAACATGTAAAATATTACCCTATATTATGATATTTTGGAATAAATTTTATTATATTATATTATGTTAGGACAAAATTATGACAAAATAAAATATGTACTAAGTATTTTACTTTTAATTTTTTGGGGGATAATTCCAGTTATGAAGTGTCTAATTGCTTTCCCAATTGATTATTGTACTGAAGTGTAAACATCTAAATTTGGATATCAAGATGTCAACAACTGAGCTGAATAAAAATAGATATGGAATTTTGGAAGAGCCAGAGAGTTCACTGATATTTTTCTGGGGAATACACCACTCATAAACAAGACTGTCACTATATGATTCAAAGTTTTAAATTATTAAAAAAAAATATATATGCATGCAACATATGCATACACACATATATAAAATTATTCCAAGAATATGGCTTTTCCTAGTGATATATTTTTCTCAATTCAAAGACGTGCCATATCAGTAGTTTTTACCAAATACATCTGAAAAATATTCAATATTATGATTTTCATTTATGTCATTAGTTCAAATGAAAGAAAAACACATGTGTCTATATCATTATACACAAAGACTTTGTTTATAGCATAGTATTGATATTGTGAAGTTGAACACCTAAAAATTAAGAAATGCCGGCAGTAAGGGTCCACCGCACCTCAAATCTTTTCTCCTTCTGTCATACACATAACCTGCAACAGACCTTAATTATGCTATCATCTACCACTTTTTAAATGAGCCTTTCCTCATTTAATGCAGATAACAGATGGCAGTCATTCATTAGCGCCTACTCAATATTTTCTTTCTCTACATCATTTGACATGTGGTCCTAAGACCTAGGAATTTCTTGCTGCATGTTTTGATCTGAAGACAGTACTATAAATTTTCATCTAAGCTGTACTGCGAGGTTGTAATAATGGCACTTCCAAAATATTAATATGTTTGCTTTCACACCATCTGAATGAAAACTGAAGCATATAGAAAAAATTTAAAATATTTACTTTTTTTCTGAATTTTTCACCTTAAATACCAGGTTTTGAACATCAAGCGGGACATCATGTATTTAAAATCCATTTCCTATAGTCTCAGTCAAAATTCTAGGCCATCAACACTTATTTAAATAAGACAAACCCCAACTAAGAAGTCCAGCACTCCAGAAAGAGGGATTATATAATTAGTGATAAAACATTAAGATACTGATATAAATTATTTGCCTTTATAAGTCAGAAGATGTGAATTAGAGAGAGTAAAAGGATCCACCTTGTCAACAGAGCAGATCTCGTGAGCAAAGTGGAGATTGATGCCTGTCTTGGCCACAGCAACCACTAGGCGATGTAGTCTAAAATCTCTGTTGACAGGGGAAAAAGGGCCAGCAAAACCTCAACTCTGGACATGAGGAAAGCAGACTTCAGGCTGCTCAGTAAATAAGGTCCCCTGGCAAAAGGTTTTTACAGGTGCTGGAGTCAGAGACGCTGCTTGCTGCTGTAGGGAGAAAATTCATGCGTCCAAAGCTCAAGTGGACTGGAAGCTGGGCAGAAATGCAGTGGACAATAAGAAGAGTATTTTCCACTATATTAATGGCAATAGGCAGTGTAGAAATGTCATCAGCCTGTTACAGGATGGGGATGGTCACCTCACAAACAGGGACAGAGGCAAGGCTGAGGTGTTTAATAAATTTTTTGCCTCTGTCTTCAAAATGGATGACAGACCAAGGGGGTCTCAGTGCCCTGAGCTGGAGGACCATGACTGTCAGAATGATCAATTTCCAGTTGACCCTGAAATTGTGTGGGATCTGCTACTCCAGCTGGATCCCTACAAGTCTATGAGGCCTGATGGGATTCATCCCAGAATCCTCAGAGAACTGGCTGATGTCATGGCAAAATCTCTTTTGATGATTTTTTGAGCAGTCTTGGGAATCCAGAGAGGTCCCAGCTGACTGGAAGCTGGCAAACATTGTCCCAGTTTTCAAGAAGAGCAAAAAGGAGGACTCTAGAAACTACAGGCCTGTCAGTCTCACTCCAGTGCCGGGTAAAGTTGTGGAGGAGAAGATTGTTTTGGGAAGTATTGAAAAAGACCTGAAAAACAATGGAGTCATTGGTCACAGCCAACATGACTTCATGAAAGGAAAGTCCTGCTTATCAAAACCGATTTCCTTTTATGACAAGGTAACCCACACAATTGATCAAAGGAAGCCAGTTGATGTAATCTGTCTGGATTTTGGTAAAGCTTTTGATACTGTCTCTCACAGGATCCTTCGGGACAAAAGGTCCAGTACACAGCTGGATAAACGCATCGTGATGGGTGAGCAGTTGGCTCACGGATGGACCACAGAGGGTAATAGTGAATGGGGTAACATCAAACTGGTAACCTGTCACTAGCGGGGTTCCACAGGGCTCCATCTAGGGCCTGTGCTCTTCAACATCTTCATAAATTACTTGGATGTAGGACTATAAGTAATACTAAGCAAGCTGGCAGATGACACAAAACTGAGAGTAGCTGTTGACTCCCTCAAAAGCAGGGAGGCCCTGCAGAGAGACCCTGGTAAATTAGAAAAATGGGCAATCACCAACCATATGAAGTTCAGCAAGAGGAAGTGCCAAATTCTGCACCTGGAATGGGGCAACCCTGGATGTTCGAACAGACTGGGGAATGAGATGCTGGAAAGCAGTGCCATGGAAATAACCTGGGGGTCCTAGCCGATGGCAAGTTGAGTATGAGTCAGCAGTGCCCTGGCAGCCAGGAGGGCCAACCCTGTCCTGGGGGGCATCAGGCTGGTCGAGTGAGGTGATTTTCCCACTCTGCTCTGCACTGGAGAATATTGTGAGCAGTTTTGGGTGCCACAATATAAGAAAGATATTATGCTCTTAGAGCGTGTCCAAAGGAGGGCAACGAAGATGGCAAAGGGCCTTGAGGAGAAGCCATTTGAGGAACTCAGCGTAGTTCAGCCTGGAGAAGAGGAGGCTGAGGGAAGACCTCATTGCAGTCTACAACTTCTTCATGAGAGGAAGAGGAGGGGCAGGCACTGATCTCTTCTCTGTGGTGACCAGTGACAAGACCCCAGGGAATGGCCTGAAATTGTGTCAGGGGAGGTTTAGGCTGGGTATTAGAGAAAGGTTCTTCACCCAGAGGGTGGGTGGGCACTGGAACAGGCTCCCCTGGGAAGTGGTCACAGCACCAAGCCTGATAGAGTTCAAGAAGAATTTGGAAGATACTGTCAGGCACATGGTATGACTCTTGGGGATGGTCCTGTGCAGGGCTAGGAGTCGAACTCAATGATCCTTGTGGGACCCTTGGACTTAGATATTCAGTGATTCTGTGTCCTGCTAAGTAAATGGTTTGAAATGTTTTCTCGGTTCCAAGGTGCATAAGTCTTAATTTTTCAGATGCATAAGTCTTAAATTACAGGGAAGTAGGTACTCTGAAAAGATTTTTCTATGTGAAATTTGAGAAAAACTTGGAAGTAGTCTTACTATAAATTCTCATTAGACATAAGATGATATATACAACACCTTTTTTTTTTTTTTTTTTTTGTAGAGTAAAAGGTAGCTCCAGAAAGTTCTTAGAGTTTCGAAAAAGTTATGTCACTTTCCAGATGACAAAGATAGCTCATATACTTGAATTTTCCTGGTATTCAGAATTGTTCCAATTTGTGAATGGTTGTGTAAAATTCAATTTCCTTTTACTTCTTATAAAGAATCCATCTAGATGTTTAAGAAGATGATTCAAAAGTTTGTGGAGGAATTCAGCTGCTTAAACAGAGGTTCCATAATGCCATTTTTTTTTAGGTCACCATGTTTCATATCTGACAGCACCATGTGGTGTCTCAGCAAAAAAAATTTTACACATGGCACTATGATGAGGCAGCTGAAAGCCATCCTTGGGAAGAAATTAATCTCACCTAAATGTAGACACCTGCAACACAGACTTTTACATTCCAGCTAGTCATTACAGGGTCATTTTCTAGTCAATGGAGAGCAGTAAGTACTTCAAGAGCCTAATCTATCTGACTGAATATCTGTGTCTACTCTAGGATGAGATGAACCATACCCTAAAGGTATATTTAAATATAAAGGTACCTAACATGATTAGCTGAGATTTGGACATCTATATTGTAGACATCAGCATGTACTCATATGAATAGGACTAGTGTCAGCAGAAGAGAAGGAATTTTCTATCAAAATGAGTCTGCCAGATAATGATGATTCTCTAACACTGAAATATCTAATTATCTTTTTGAGTTTAGCACACTGGCTTCTGGTTGTCCAGGGATTCAAATCCCACACCTCACAGTTAGCCTCCCTCCTGACTACATTGCAGTTTCAAACTCATGGATCAGCTGACAGCCCATGCAACTAAATTTTCCCAGATTAAAAAAATGCAGCTACATTGAAGTCAGGCACACTGAAGGGTCACTCAAACTCAAGGAATCTTCTACTCAGTATGGAATTATCATGGAAGGATTGCTCTTAAGCTCTAAATACTGAACTGAATGACAATATAAATCAATATCTTCCTTGTTAATAGTTGTTCACTGAATTCAAGTATATGTGACTCAATACAGAATAAAACAAATCATGAATTGAATGGCATATGCAAAGTTGTAGCAGGATTTAAATGGAGGTAAATAAATCATAGAATCATAGAATTGTTAAGGTTGGAAAAGACCTTTAAGATTATCATGTCCAACTGTCAACCCAGTACTACCACCATGTTCAACACTAAACCATGTCCCCAAGTGCCATAAAATACAGTTTTGGAACACTTCCAGGTGTGATAATTCCATCACTTCCTTGGGCAGTCTGTTCCAACACTTCACAACATTTTTCATGAAGAAATTTTTCTTAATACCAAATCTAAACATCTCCATGCACGTGAAACACACAAATACTTAATCTCTTCCATTGGGAAGATAAAATTTACTCAATTCTTATTGTCCAGCTCTGAACTTCAAACTGATGAGTTTACTTGTATTTATTAAATAAATTTATCTATTTGTGAAACAGGTGAGTCCGGACTTTTTTTTATTATTTGCTATTGTTCTATGAGATATTTCTAACTAAAATACAGGTTTGAAAATAGTACTGGGGAATTTAAATATCATCTCAATTATACAAACAGGTTAGATGTTACTTTTGTACTCCCATAAAAAGGTGAGATAAAAAACTAAGAAGAAATGTATTCTCCAAAATGTAATCTTATGTTTCATAGCCTATGAAAAGGGACAGATTAATATTTCCTATGCTGTTTGTGAATTCATGACAAAGCAGCTTACCCAGATGAAACAACAGAATGAAAGATTATTTCAAAGTTGACCTTCTAGGTGGTGCACCAATGGCATCCCTTGCGGTGCTGCACTTCAGTACTGTAGTGTAGTTATTAGAATATCATCATATAAACAAATTCTGGCTTTCGATGTCTAGTTAAGTTGACTATAAAGAAATGGCTGCCTTTTTTAATGGTCCATTGAACACTTATGATTACATAGCCCAAGAATCATAGCTTTCCTTACAGAAGATACTTGAGGTTAGTACGATCTATAAATCAGCAAACATATTTTAAAACAAGTAAATGACTAGACATTAGTAACAAGCAGACTGAAAATATCATGAAAGCAATTAAAAATATTTATAGACTATGTTTCATGAAACCAAAATAATACTCATTTTTTCAGGAGATGACTATTTACTGTAAATAACACAGTTAATGGTATACATTCATCATATCTCACATTAATTAGATTTTTTTCTTTCCGTTAGGATCTATGAAACAGTTTTAAGTACCAATGTCAACAACAGTTAACATGATTAAAACTGCATTCCTAATAAGAATTTTATCCCAACTTGTATTAATGTTTATTTTAAAATGCTTCTGTGCTGTGGAGCCATCTGTTTCCTGCTAGTTATTGTACCTGAGTTCTACAATCATAGGACCCAAGGGAGATTTTCACTTATTTTTCTTCATGGTATAGCAGGCATTCATTTCTTCATTCAAAAGAAATATGTCAACTGAAGTTCAGAAGCTGTAGTCAACAAGAAAATGTTTGCAAACTTTTAAAACTGAAACTTCTTGAGAAGTTCTCTAATTGTATTGGTATGTTTGCTGGCTGTGAATTTGAAATTGCTGATATCCTTGCATTATACTAGGAAGAAGGGAAGAGAAACTAGCAGTGAAAATCAGTCATCCTTCTGCATGTACTTTAAAAAATATACTAGCTTTGTAAATTAACTTTCTTTAAACATATGACTTTCAAATCACCTTTTGAAGAACGTTAAAATCAATTAAATAACGAGTAAATTCTCATTCAAAAGAAGAAATCAATCAACTGTCATTTTTGATTGATTATTCTAGAATAGAGTGATGTTTAATCTATTAATTTATTGCACATTATTCTACAACTATAAAAACACCACGTGAATAAGGTATGACATGTCTCATAGTAAATGGACAGAAAACGTAGATTTTCTTTTGAAATCTTGTGATCAAGCATGTGATCATCTGCTCTTCATTTGGTAGGTCATTCCTGTTAAGTATTGAAGTAAATTACTTTCTAATAAAGGTCAGATTTTTAAGTAATAAGAGCTACAAAATTTCACATGTTAAAAAGAATGCATGGTACATAGAGGTAAGGTTGTGTTTTACGGGTTTTGCCAATGGGGATTTTGCATGAAAGGTAAACCAGGCTTGGGTAATATTAAAACACAGTGTAAAATATACATTGATAATTTAATTACATGACACAGAATAGGGATACATATAACACTCAGAATTTCATCTGGATTGGAGAAAATACACAGTCCTCTGTATTCAGTAGTTTATAACATGTCATGAACATGAATGAAGATTTTATCAAGAACTAGATGACAATGCCCTGGCCAAAATGCTTACTAAAGTCTTGGAAGAAAAGAAAAAGCTAACCAGATCAGTATTAAATACATCTGATTTCTCTACTACAAATACAGTAAAAAATCAGAGTACAGTAGAATAACTGAATTCCTAGTATTCAAAATTATGTTACACTAAGAGATATATTATCATCTACACATTATGTAAGTGATGGTGATATCTCATCATCATGACTAGGCTTCGCGAACGAAGATTTGTGAAGGACTCTACCCACGCTTGCTACAAGCGCGCTGATGGCTAAAAAGGCCAATGCGAGATAGACACGTCCGGTTGCAAAAGGCACAGCAGAATGACTCCCCAGGTGGTACGAACAGGACACGGTTCTTTCTGCGTTGTCTTTCCTCCTCGAGAGTGATCCTGCGTATATTCTCAAAAGAAGCAGCAGCGTTGTGGATAGTGTGTCTCCAGGCCTCCCGACTGGAGGCCAGAGCAGACCAGTGATGGTGATCAATATGGCCAAGGCTGAGATATTGTTTCAGGGTGATATCTACATGATAAATTAAAGACCTTACAGACAAATTGCATTTATCATGCACTTTTAGATCATCTCACCTGAAATCTCTCTATTAATTGATTGCCACTGGAACTACTTTTACTACTTTTAGATGTGAAGAAGTGAAGTCAGACAATGGCCATACTTAGCCTGACTTGCATAGGGGTAGCAAAGAACACTTGTCTCTTGCTGGGCAGCAGGCTTGGCATAGCTGGGGGAGATGAAAAATAGGTTTTTGGTTCGCATCCAGCCTATAAAATCAGTTAGAACAGACTAGATTCCCCATTTGCAGTCACGAAGAATGCAGTGAAGGGGGGGTACATTGCAGCTAGGGCCAGTGTTAACTAGATGTAAACATGTAGTCATGCAAAAGCAGAAGTACACTCACTATTATAAAAATACTAAGTATTACGCAACAAAGAGTACAGCCAAGACACATGAAGCAGCACAGGAAAATAAAATTCATCTCTCAGGTGAAGGGGACCATGGGAGTTGCATTTTAAAATGAAAGCAGAAATGAGAGTGGTATTTTGGTGAAAAAGGCCTTGAACAACCTGATCTAAAAATTAATTTTGTCTTGCTTTGAGACGCCCAGAAATCTCTCCCTTAACATAAACAAGAATGATGCTCTGAAAGTAACAAGTAATAGTATTTTCCATAGATTCCAGCAAGAATCCTTTTTCTTGGGAATCTCTTCTGTTTTCAATTCTTCCAGATTTTGGAAATGTAATAATTCAGGTGTGATTTACTACTACTATCCTTTATGACATAAAGTAATAATAATTATTATTATTAACAATAATAATGGTGTTTGTTTGATGATTCTTGTGAGTCCCTTCCAGCTCCACGTATTCTATGATAATAATAACACCAGCAACAACTACAATAATAATAAATGCTGCATAATATAGGAGGGAAGTCCTGAGAATCTGGGGGGGGAGGGATTGAGAAAAATGAAAATGTTCATGCTTCTAACCTCAGTGCTCCTTTTCCTTGGCAGGCCTCCAAAACCTTTCTCATTTATACAGTCTTCGGGGTAAAAAGGAGGCTGGCAGTTGCTGATTAAAGTCTCCCTTGGCTGTTGTCCTGCCTGGCAGACTATCTTTTTTTTATTTTTTTTCCTACTGGTTATTTAATATACTTTATTCCGCAATTAGTCTACAGGGGCTTCCTAAAGGCAGACACTCCTCTACCTGCCTTTGGTTGTATGCAGTCATACAAATGGTGCAAGATTACAGAGTTATTCAGAACAGTTTGCTGGGAATTAATATATAAGAGCTTCTGCTAAAGCTTTGATTCTAAAGATGTCTTTTCAGATATATGCAGTGTTGCTAGAACTAAGGTGAATCATTCTAATCAAAATGCATTGATCTAATTATTATAAAAATATGAAAAAATTTGCTACCAAAAAGATGGTAGCATTGATGTGCCATTGCAGATTGGTTGAGAGAGTTTATATAATGCTGTACCTGTCTTTGGATGCTCTCATCTCTTTTAGGAAGTTCATGACAGCAGTAAATTACTTGTCTGTGCAATCCTTAGCAGTTATGCCTACTAGTAGCATAGGAAGAGAGACACTCACTGATTTCACCCTTTGTCATATCCCCAAACACTTCCAATTCCAACTGCAGAGTTTGAGTTATTCCTACTTAGGAAAGTCAGACATTTTGTAGAAATTTTGATTTTCACATAAGCTAAAATAAAGTATAAATTAGCCAGAGAAAAACAGTTTACTTTCCATAGTTTTACCAGAGGAGTGAAGGGTTCAAATCAGAGTCTAGCTATGGCCATATATGGTTCCAACAAGATTTAGGCTACAAGAAAGATATCTCCTGTTAGTAGTGCCTCCTGCAGACCCAGGTGCTGTGTCCTTTCTAAGTCTACAGCTTATTCTGGTTTTGAGTCCTATGTGTGTCTTGCCTCTTAGAATATGTGTCAAAAGCATGAAAAAGTATGGTGCACAATTAAGAAAAATTATTTAATTAATTTTGACACATTTAGTGATATTGTGGTGCAGGACTACCTGACCACGTGCAAGAATAATTGATAAAAATTACTACATTCCCTAAAAGTTTTACAAACTGTAATAAAAAGCTATGCTATAAATCCAAAATGACCTGTAAAACTCAGGGGAAAAGTGAATATGATCTCTTCCCAGTTATTCTAGCAGAGACAATATAATTTTTGAACTTCATGACAGTTCTATTGCTTTTTGTGCCATGATTTGGCAGTGTGTTATGGGTACCTTCATCCAGAAATGCTCTTTTATCCAAGACTGCAAAGTCAAGACTTTTCTTGTCATCCTTTTATGACATTGTAACTTGAAAAAGATCCAGCACTAAATACAACGGAGAAAATGAACCAGAAATCAGCACTATCTGAAGCGCATTTAATTCTGAGTGACTGAGTAACAAATTAGTCATTATAGCAAGGGCAACACTTTTGTATATATTTGTTTTTCATGAAAATAATTACAAGCAGATGGTATTTTACACTTTTGAAAGGAAGATTGTATATTAAGAAATTAATTTATTTGAAAGATATTTCTTAAGTTATAGAAATAGATTAAGTGTATACAACTACAAAGAGAAGGAAGAATGAAGCTTTCTGTAATGTTATGTTTGGGATTCATCACACCTGAAATAGAGACAGATAGATATGAAATGGAACATCAAGGTCTAGCTACTATTGACTGCTTTTATAGATAGCGGAGGGAAATAGTGGTTTCAGAAGGCATCTAATCTCTGCTAAATGCCTCTCTAATGAGGGGCCTATTGCTTTCCACTGAGTACACAGCATAAGATAACTAACTCGGATTTATATATCTCTGTCATGGTTATTTATGACAGATGAATTCACCTATATCACTTCAGTACATGCATAATACAAACATGAAGCAGGAGCTCAGCTTCTACTCCAAGGAAACTGCAAACCCAAAATTAGACAAAAGATGACAGAAAGATAAAAAGCAAACCAACCACACACCCCATCACAACCACAAACAAACAAACAAAACCTACAAAAATCACCCCACAAATGAAAACCCCAACCACAAATTCTCCCCAAATACCCAATTAAACAAAAGAACCCACCAAATAGTAGGATCATCCCTGGTCATTGTCATCCCATAGTAAGCATAGTACAGCTTCTCAGATGTCTTCTGTAATTCTAATTGAAGAGATTTCCAGGAAGTTACTGGTGCAGGTTTGCAGGTGACTTAAAGTATCAAAGCAAGTATTAAGAAAGATTATCTGAACATTTAACAAATTAATTCAGACATGTGGCTGCATAAAAATGGTAATGACTCAGAACTAATAAGCAGAAAGATTATAGATAAGTCAAATATAAAGCATCTGTATAGAAGTTCAAAACAAAGATAGCATTCAATTTCCGGACCTGAAACATTTTGATAGCTCAAACAGAGCAGAGGGGAGATCTGGAAAGAAAGAACAAGACCTGTCTTCCAGAAACATTGAACCTGAACTGCTGATGAGGTTGCCATGAGAAGATACCAAAATTCTACACCCAAAACTTACAGAATTATCCAAGATAAACATTTCAATGAAAACTCTGATCAAGATCACAGTTACACACACATTTTGATCAGTAGTTACTCAAAGAAATTATAATAGCAAAATTTAGTTATTGATGTTTTCATGCTTGGTTAGAGTTAGAAATGTTAAGTACACAATTAAACTTTACATTAAATGGTAGGTTATTTATGAAATCTTCCTTAAAACTTTTTGGCTTTATTAAGCTGAGGAAAAAAAAAAGCCAGATAATAAACATGATATATGTTTTAGTTATCAAACATGCTTGTATAGAAAAAATAATTGAAGTTCTAAAGTATTACTATATTGACCTTATTCAGTCACAGTAAATATTACTCTTTCAAAATGTGAATTGCTTCCATAGGACTCCTGGAAGAGTAATGTGAAGAACAGTGACAAAATTGGGCTGTTATGTGAAGATGCTGCCTTAATCAAATTCCAAGTAAAAATACAAGTTTCATTATAGACATTTTCACAGAGAGGAAAGAAGCTGTAGCCTATCCAACCAATATGAAAGTGTACCCACAAAAAGTAAGCCTGGCAAAACAAGTTAATGTACATTTATGGTAAGTGCTTTGTATGTTTTGTTTAGAAAGTGTACTATGCAGAACAATTAACTTAAAAGGATCAAGTACGTGTGGGAAGGGAGATTAGCAGAGGAGACTGCAACTAAGGAAATGTTTTGCAGATGTACTGCATTTAAATTAATAAAATCTCATTAGGTTTTATGTTTGCCAATAACGGCTGGAAAAGTTACCATACATTGTAGGAACAATTACCCAAATCTTCACTGTCTCATTAGGTTTGTCATACTGTTTTCATTATAATACATTAGAACTTGCAAGTGAGCCTTCAGTAATGACATATTGTTCCAATTCTCCTTTCAGCAGGCTCTAAGATATTTTAGTATTTGTGTTATAAGCCAGCAGGTGTCTTCATTTTGGGTTTTTTTCTGAATCGGTTTTATACACAGACCTCTAGACATAGAGTGGAATGTAAAAGGGCTTTCAACAACCGCATAAAAATGAGTCTGATTAGAGTAGAGCAATAGACACTATTTTTATGTTTTTATGATAATTCAAGGTACTAAAAATGTGCATCTTTAGAGTATACATCTATTCCTCTAAGTCCTGTTAGTGAAAGTTATATTAATGTAGATAAACCATGTGATATATAAAGTTTGCAAATCTGCATAACAAATGGAAGGCATAAAGCTGATTTGAATATCTAAAGCATTATAAACTTCAATGAGAACAACCAACACTGTTTGAGCTTGTAAGGCACTTGCATTCAAATGAGTAAGATTTAAAAAGGATATGGTTTTTATAAGACTTTGAAGCTTTCTGCTTCATGTCTTAAGAAGCTCGAGGTTAAACAAATATTGGATTTAAGCGAAGAAGGGAAAAGGTTTAGAAACAAATTGAAAAAGAAATCAATTATGTTTATAACTATTTTGTATAAATGTCACATGATCTTCAAAAACTGTGATTATTTTTTGGGCTGTCCATGAGAAAGTAAAACTCCATTAAATAAGTTCTCTTAGATCTCCAGTGTTAGTGTTGTTCCTTTTAGGTACATAATGAAGTAAAATGTTAAATAACACATTAAGAAAGGTTCTTGGACATCCTGACAACCTGACAAGGATATTATTCTTACACCATTTGTAATAGCTGGATTTTCAGCTGCTTCAGAATTGGCAAACACTGAAAGCAGAATCAGACAAATCAGTGAAAAATGAAGGGGAAGAAAAAATATAACAGTCTACAGCTGGTACTGTGGGATCTTTACCATCTTGTCCAGTCCTGTCTCTCTTATGGAAGAGTGTGAGGAAAAGAAACAAGTGACATATGCTTATTATAATTTTTAAATAAACCAGCCTAACAATTATTTTTAACTAGATGCAGGGCTAGTTGTCTAAAATCAAACAGGTTATTAAAAGTACCACAATTAAAATTGAATTCTTGTCCTGATTTGATAAATAACTATTTCAAGTCATTTCCAGAAATTTCTATACAGTGTATTAAATCATAGCCATCTCTGTGCATAAACAAAGCAGTTGTATTCAGGGCAGGAGATTAACAGGGACTACAAAATGGTCTCTCATCCACTGTTTATTTTGCCTTTACCACAGCCTCACTACAGCTGCTGTCACCACAGAGCAGAATGACAGCTATAGTTGTGATAAAAATTGTTAATATTAATTGCTTGAAACAGCAAAGTTTCATCAGCTTTCCATTAGCATGAAACAGCATGAGATTCCTCTCAACAAGCATCAGGCACAGTGTAAACATCTCTAATGAACCACCTATTACAGATAGAAATATGTATATAGGAAAATTAAAGGAACCAATCTCTAGTAGTATATATTTCTCCTCTAGAGAGAAATTACGGTGAGTAGCTGTGGATTCTACCCACAGTAATGAATTAATATAGTCAGGTCATGCACTCATGACCAGTGCCGGGTCCTGCACTTGGGTCACAACAAACCTGTGCAGCACTATAAGGTCAGGGAACGGTGTCTGGAAAGCTACCCAGCAGAAAAGGACCTGGAGATGCTGGTCAACACTGTGCCTATGGCATCCTGACTTGTATCAAAGATAGTGTGGCCAGCAGGACTAGGGCAGTGATTCTCCCTCTTTATTCAGCACTGGTAAGGCCACACCTTGAATCCTCTGTCCAGTTCTGGGCCCCTCACTACAAGCAAGACATTGAGGTGCTGGAGTGTGTCCAGAAAAGAGCAATGAAGATGGTTAAGCATCTGGAACACATGTATTAGGAGGAATGGCTGAGGGATTTGGGGTTGTTACACCTGGAGAAGAGGAGGCTCAGGGGGCACCTTATCGCTCTCTACAACTACCTGAAAGGAGGTTGTACCAAGGTGTGGGTCGACCTTTTCTCCCAGGCAATAGTTATCAAACTTGGGTCATCTTGCTGGATAGGACAAAAGGAAATAGCCATAATTTGTGTCAGGGAAGGTTTAGATTGTCTATTAGGGAAAATTTCTTTACTGAAAGAGTTGTCAAGCATTGGCATAGGCTTCCCAGGGAAGTGGTTTAGCCCCCATCCCTAGAGGTACTTAAGAGATGTGTAGATGTGGCACTTAGGGACGTGGTTTAGTGGTGGAGTTGGCAGTATTAGGTTAATGTTTGAACTAGATGATCTTAAAGGTCTTTTCCAATCTAAATGATTCTATGATTCCATGAACCTTTCAGGGCTGGGGGGCACAGGGGAGAAGGCTGGAAGGGAAGCAGGAAAAAACTTCACCAATCCTTAAAGAAAATGAGAAAACCTTCATAAAGTTCTTAAGAAAATTTAGGGAATATAGAAAATACAAATCAGAGTAGTTTTTGTGAAGACCGAAGTATAAAAGTATCCTGCAAAGCCTTATGAATGCTAAAGAAAAATCTCACAGAGTTTCAGAAATCTACTCTCTTCACAGAACACTGTTTATTTCTTTTGCATTAAATATGCACCTTGTCTTGTATTTATTAAATGGATCTGAAAGCTTAAGAAAAGGCATACAAGAACATTGAATTATAGTCTGCTGTGACAAAGATAACCAAAAATCACTCTGATTTCAAACAGATACTTTCATTGGACCTTTCCTTGACACAGGTAAAGAGTAGCTTTTCCCAAACAACGCAGTTGGAGCTCTTCAGTGCTACTCTTGAGACATAATGTCATGGACTTCATAAGAACTTTACACCTGGACAGCTTGCTCTCCTACCCCATATTACTCCATTTTATCTTCTGCCTGATGGTCACCCCTGCTGTTACTTATTACTGTACTGATACCCCTGGGTCTGCTCTTTTTAAGATACAGGTTTTCTTAATTAATGTATTTCTTGCTGTTCTATTTTTTTCACTTTTAATTTGTCCATGAACTTTAATTAAGCTCCTTCATCACGGCTCACAGGTTTGGCAAGCTTCACATGTATATATATATATATCTGCTCACCCAGCAAGATGACCCAAGTTTGTTAACTCCATAAAAAAAATTCTATTACTTCCCTTCATGTCTCGCATAAGAGAGTTGAGAACAGTAAAAATGGGATAAATAGACTGATTTAGATTTATTGTTTTCAGCGTCGAAAGGTAATTATCTTTTTTTTTGACAGAGAAAATGTACTGTGTATAAACACAAATTAAATGAAACTAGCTTCTGCATATTCAAATATTTGTTTAACACCTATTCTGAATCAAAAAGTCTAATTCTTCCATGAAAGTATTAGTCAAAAGTAGAGTGCACCCCTTCACATGTACCTACTTCACCCTTCTTTGACGTTTTCCTTTTCACATATCTATCCATAGTTAAATTTACTTACATGCAAATCAAAACTATTAAATGTGTCAGAAACACTGTATGTACTGTGATAAAAAAAGAGGGTGAAATTATTTGGTCCTGTAGATATCTACTTGGATTTTCCAGGTTCCTAAGGATTTCTATTTTACCTGATGAACTAATTACTGTCTTATTAAAAAATTTACCTATGAACTGTAAGCATGAACTTTATTTTCTCATCTCATTTGCTTCTAGAAGTACAAAACTTCTAGAAGATTCTTGAGAAATATTCTAATTGATGCTAATAATGACAATGCTATGCATTAAGCTAGTCTATCTATTGACCTCGAGAGAGCTGCATGCTAGATTATCTTCTAGCTAGTGATATTAAAAATTTTCTTTTTTCTTCTATATAATCTTTTATGAAATCTCCTATCTCCCTAAGAGGTTATAAAAACTAACAATGCAATCCAAATCTTCATTAGAGTAGAACAAACTTTTGGACCTTTTTTCCCTGGTTTCTCAGTAAAAACCTGTAATATTAATGTTGTGTCCAGAAGGATGGGGCTTCACCTGGTTTTCAGTTGGAAGAAGAATGACTTGAAGCATTTTTCTGAGCCAACAAGACAAAGCAACTCAACTCACATCACTCTCTCTTCTCTTCTGGAGAAAACATGGCAGACTGGACAGAAATGGCCCTTACTAGGTACCCGATTTATTAAATAATATTTGGTCCTGTTTAGATTCTCTGTGAATTATACCTAGTCTTTTAGTATGTAGCATGATCCCTCTCTAATTCACAGAATACGACTTTGCCCTTAGCCATCAACTGGTTTAGTTCAAGGAGCTTGTGCTCAAGTGCTGGGAGAGCAGTGTTCAAGACTGTCACTAATCAAACAATTGTTTGATTGAATTGTATGATAAAACACCAACGTATCTACTAAAAATCCCACAGAAATTACATTAAGAAGTTATAACTTACAGTTTCAAAGTCAAAAACTCAAAAGCTAGGAATCATCAGAATTAGGGCTAATCGAGCAATTTGAAATCCTCATGAGTTTATTCATTAGGAAAAGCTTCGATTGGTATAGCTGCAATGAAAGATTGTACCATAATGCATATACCCTGTGTGTTAGATTAAAGGTTGCAGCAGCCAACTGAATTCTTTTATGCTTTACTTATGCCTAAAGATTACTTAAAATTGCAACCTTGTTTTTGATCTTTGAATATAGACTTTCTTGGCATGAAATTGTGATTGATGCAGAATGCATCTGTATAAGTTACACCTATGCTGCATACATGCACAATCACATTTTGCAAGTGTTAAGCGAACATTTATCATTGATTAAGTGGAGCTACTTGAGCAAGAGCTTTAACCTTACTAGACTACCAATCTGGACTATCAGCAAGACACCCTAAAAATTAAGAGCCCCATTTTTGAGATGTATGTTGTGTTGCCTTGGTCACATATTCCTTTTTCAGAGAAGGAGCTGAAATGCAACTTCTTTATTCCTGTGTCAATACATTTTTTAAAATCATGTAAATACTTTGAAATTTACCTTATAACAGTGCCAGAAACCAACCATAAGCTCTTGGCCTTTGAAATGTATGACAAATGACCACAACCAGAAATATAACAAAAACAAGAAGGTCGGGAAATTTCAAATAACACAAGAAGGATTTTAAGTGCTAGAGGTTTTTTTCTGACCTAGTTATATAATTTTTCCTTTTTCTAAATTATACTAATATAACATATATATAATAATTATATATATACTAAATTATACTAATGAAATTGAAAACAAACAAAAAACCCAACAAAGGATAACTAGGAACTGGTAACTAGACTACCTATGTAAAATCACATACTAATAGATTGTCCCCCAACACAAAAATAAAACAACAGTAACAATAACTACCTGTGTCATTTCATGTAAGCTTTGAGTTTCTTTCCATCATACTGAAATACTTATAATTGTAGTGAGGAGAAATTCTAGTTACTTGCATAGAGCCTTAGAAAAGTTGAAATTACCAGTTATTGCTCTTTTTTTCATTTATTTCTTGACAATCATTAATTATTCCATTGAGGTTATTCTTTAGCAATTAGCTGATGAGGCTAAATACAGTAAGTAGTATACAGTGAAAGCTAATGAAAATTGATTCAAGCCATCTTGCTTATAAGTATACTAAAATCGCTACATTTAAATGTACAGTGTTATCTCCATGTAAAAACCTTAATAATATGCCAGTTCAATCTTCAACTGTAGCCTAAAAAATATTATAGACAAAATAAATAGAAAAGGCCACCCAGAGGCAGGGTACTCTGGGATCAAAAGTTTTTAGATTTCAGAGTTTCTGGATCATAAATTCATGCTACTGAAAGAATTAAGACAATTTCATAGTTTCAGAACATCATCCAGGTCTTATGAAAGCTACCAAGAAAGAGTGAATACCTTGCATCTTGGAAAACTTACATTTCTAGGAATAGATCTTGTAAACTTCTAGTTTATGCAGAGAGTTCTAGGCCAGAGTACTTACATCAGCCTTACATTCTCACATTCATTAGTAGTTTTCATGCATCACTAGCGAAGCATAAAAAAAAATTCTTAAAAATCTGGATACAATCTCTAAGGCTGAAAAAGTGCTGAATATTATATTGCTCATGGCTTGCAGTGAGTTACAAGCTTTGGAGGCTATGCAAAAGAAGTATGACATAACTCATCATGGCTTCTGGTACTAATAACTTATGAGGAACTTACATATATGAGATAAGCCCCAAATGTTACTGTAGTCTATATCATCTCTCCATTATAACTAGAGACATACAAACCAGTCAAAATTCAGCCCAAACCCCTGTCATTCCATCATGAAACTAACAGTCAGCACATCTATTGATTCTGCTACTTTTTTTCTTTTTAGTTTTCATTTATTATTCCAGCTTTCCTATAACTTCTGTATTCTTCTAATAATTTTATTCTTATTTTTTATTTTCCTTATTTTTTTTTAGTTGTAGTAAAGAACAACTAAGATAAAATCCCACGACGGTTTATAGTAATTGCATTAGTCAGACAGAATCTTGGACATCCTATTTCCATCGGCAACATTTATTAATTCACTCCAAGGGCAAAGCACCTAAAACAGAATAAAAACTCAAAATGAGTGAGACCAAGCTTTTAAACTTAGTCCTGTGGTTGAATGAGCCCAGGAAGAGTCAGTAGCAATCCTTTTTTTGCTTTGCCTTTGCTGTAGGGGTAAGTCATTTTACTGCTGCCTTTTATAATACATGGCTTATCTTTCCCCCTTGTGAATTGCCCTGTTTGGCATATTACAGAAGGCAGAATTAAGGTTTTGTATATGTCTTATGCATGTCCTTTCAATACCCTCTAGAATTACTCACCCCGGGGGAAAATATAACTTTTGCCACTCCTTGTTCTTTGCCATGCTTTAAGGTTCATTATGCTAGCGCTGAAGGACAGAGGGTATACAGTTCATTCATTCCTGAAGTTTCAATTAAGGTCAGTCACAGTTTCACCTGTAACATAACAATTACAAGACAGAAAACAAATCATGACAATGTAATTCGCGATGTTTTAACAACACACTAAAAGACAAAATTCCTAAAACAAATTCATAATAGATGAACACTATTTGGAGGCAGAGATCAGAAGTATAAATTGTGTTGAAATAAAAAAATACTGTGAGGTAACCTCATGACAATTTTCTGCTACAGCACTGACAGGGTTTTATAGAAGATGCTTTGTCAAGATATACAATAACACAACTAAATGTTTGTATACAGCAGTCTGGCTTACGGGAAAACAAAAGATAATTCTTCTGCTAAAAAAGTAATTGGGATGCAAAAAACTCTCAGCCACAAGCATTCCTCTGTGCAGATAACAGTGAGAAAGATGCTTCAGAATGGGCTGCTTATGGCTGCAGAGATCCACACTAGCTAAGAATCTGTCCATGTAATTCTAAGGAGAGAAACATAAAGACAAAGGACATGGAAATACAATGCCTCTCTTTTTTCTGCATCTATGTAAGACTTAGTCATAATGTGTCCAAACACTCAGCTGAAACCATTTTGAGAATAGAGATGTACCCATCAAATGTGAGGAGGACAGACTTGCTGAATGTTTCAGTCTCTCTATGCGAGCTTTTTATTCCAATGATTGGTTGTCATTCTGGGTCATTGCTGATAATGATCCCACTAGAAGGGAGTAAAAGCTTCACTGCCTAGATTAGGCAGTGTCTATGTCATTATGAATTCTGCTCTCAGATTCATGCAGGTGGCATGAAAGTTTATAGGCAACACATACTCATGTCTAAACAAAGGACCACTTTTGTTTGGCATTTTACCAGAATTTTAAAAGTAATATCATGTCATATAATGCACACCATATAATGCATATAACACCCATGTCATATAAAGAACATTTTAGGGAAACGTTTACAATTTTCAAAAGATGCTTAAATAACTAACCTAGCTGGATCTGTGGTGCCTAGAAAATGTCAGTCCAAATACCATAAAACATTACTGTTAATTTATCTAGAACAGGCTTGCTCTGTTTTTTAGTTTCATAACATGCAGTAACATCAACTATTATGTATTTTAATAAATACATAAAACTCTCATTTGAATTTTTTTGTTCAAACAAGTCTTAAGAAGCAACAGTCTTTATAGGCAAGTGGCCTATTGCTGATTCATCAGTATCTTATTTTCTCTAATCTGAAAAAAAGTTATAACAGCATGAACATGTGGAGATTACAAAAATTTGCAAACACAGTTAGAACTACAATAGGAATTTTCAGAACAAGACCCAGGTTTCTGATCCTTCTACCATAATGTCCTCCTCACTAAGCTAGAAAGCTTGCTTGCTCTAACTCCTTGCCATTGGTAGGTTGAATATTCACTTCTTAGCTACATAACTGGTAAAAGAAGAGCAGAGAATGCAGAGAAATTGAGAAAGTTCCTCACGTTTAATGCAACTAACCTCTGCTTCCAGCCTGTCAGTCAACACACTACTTTTGCAGAGTTCCAATTTGAACTTAAATCTGCACTGATTAGGAAAACGATTGCACTTATTTGTCACTTTAGTTGATTTTGAGAGCGATTTTAACATTGCTGCAAAGCTTAAAGCTGGGGATATATAATTTCCATGTGTGAATTTCCCTAATATAGCTTTAGACATCTACAGGAGACCCCTCTGCCCCTAAGTTAGTCTAAACTGATTTTATAGACAGACAACAGAAACAGGCACTTCTTGGATCAATTCAGCTGACACATTTTAGATGTTTACATTGGTTCAAGATAAATCACTCCTTAGCAGTGTATGTTCCTCTTCACTGACTACAAAAAGAAGACAACATAAATGGCTGAGATGTTGGTGCCTAGAGGTCAAACTTCCACTTCTAGTGGGTAAAACATACCCCAAGAGATCTTGGAATAGATGAGCCACTCCCCATTTTCAGAAGTATGACTTAGCTGCCAAAGTTTTTGGTTTCAGTCCCAGTCTCAGACTAATCAAAAAAAATATGGAGACTTGACTCCCTTTTATTTGGTTTTATTTTAGGAGCTTTTTTATTAGCTTTCAGGCACTCAGGAAGAAGGATTTTCTCAGCATCCACTTTAAAAACCTCAATTTTCTTTTAAATTGGAATATTTGAGCAGTTCTTAAAGAGCAAATAGTAATGATAAGCACTAATCACTCACTGACTGCACAAAACTGGTTGTGATGCTGGTGTCTGTATTGCCAAGGTCCACATTTAATCAGAAGAATTAAATTCCAGAAGTTTTAAAAAGGAATATAGTGGATCATTTCCAACACTCAGATGCATGGTTAAAATGGCTCAATATTCTAGTATTAAATGAAGGTTTCCACTTCTGCAGACTACATTTTGGGTTTGGTTTCGTCTTTCTCTTCCCCGTGTATCAACTTCTGCTTCTTTCTTTTTTGGCCAACTTTTTCCATTCTGTTTACTCTTTCTATGTGGTAACAAAAGGACTATTATACCAGAACTATTCCTTACAACGAAGGTGCTGTATGAGCTTATCTCTAGTAATTTCTTTCTGTTCTGAACTAGTCCTATGTGTTGAACATTCTAAGCCACATTTTGTTCAGACTTCTTTTAAATTTCAGGTTTGATGCTAGATTTATGTGAACATTATCTAATGTTCGTTTTCTTACTAACCATAAAAGCTAAATGCATGAATGTGTAGAATGAAGTACTAATCTCCGCAAATAAATTCAAGTTTTTGAGTGTCCTGGACACCTATAGATTTATGGTGCAGTTCTTTATGTAATCTGAGGGTTTTGCTTCATCTAGTAAAACAGCAAGTCCTCTAATAGTTTTAAATTCTTTGAAATTTAAAATTACAGTCAACTCCTCTTAGAATTGCACTGAATTGCACTCAAGAGTGTAATGGTTTGATCTGATGTTTATACAGAGGCCGTGCTAGCCACCATTGACTAATACCCAAAGCTTCACAGAAGGAATAGTCTTTGTACATATTTTTAGTCTTATAATTTTCCCCATATATCCATGCTAAGGTTGAGTAACGGAGGCAGAAAGTAAAATCTTCTTTACTTAGATATTGGTAGATTCAAGTCAGTTTCAAAGGGGACAGAGGCTCACAAGCATCTATGCACAGCTTTGACCATACATTCCTGTCTGCTGTGCTATCTATGGGTAACTTCAGGAAGTGAATAGAAGTCATGGCAGCTTGTTCTAAAGCATATATGATCAAAAAGTAGAGGAATCTGTTTTGTTAATGTGCAAGATTTCCATGAGGATTTGTGAGGAAATCTTAATGCCTTATACTGCCTCAAGAGAACCTATTTAGTTTTATGATGGAGAGTGTTGAAATATTTGTGTCTCATTGGTGCTCAGCTCTTTCCAACTTACAAAGACTTCATACATCTTGGTGTTCTAAGATAGCACTTCAAGAGAGATTATCTTTTTTTTTTTGTACATTCTTTGATATCAAATATGATTGCTCCCAGCGGTAGTTAGGAAGCACATGGGAGTAATACACTTTATTACTGACTTCTTGTCCATACAGAAGTGACAGAAAAAAGAGAGGGGAAAATGGAGAAATGGAAAGATGAAAATCTCGAAAGTTCAATTATCTAAAGTATGTATTTTGATTTTTAAATTATTTCAAAGTAAATGGGGAAATTAATAGATATAATTTTTAATTTGACATAGGAATCTTTTTATAGGATACTTTCTTTGGCATGAAATTCTCAGAAACAAGTTCAAAGATGAAATTAATCTGATATATCTGTCACCATTTACACTTATTAATCATATATAGATTGCTTGCCAGTAAAAGTTCGGTTCCATACTTGATGAACAGTGATTCTTCATAAATTCTTCAATAAGCAATATTCCTTATCATTAAAATGGGTAATCCTAAGAGAACTTTTGATACTTCTCTTATTAAGAATTTTTCTACTGTAATCAGCGTTGTTATTTTCTCCTGCAGTGAAGGACCCGTGAAACATGTGGGTCCATTCTGTGCATTTCAACCTTCAGGTAAACCTTCTGAAGTAATACACAGACGTGGTATCATTGTAGAGTGGGTGTGGACATCAGATCATCACATCAGCACATCACTGTGATAACTTATTTCTCTTGCAGGAGAAAGAAAAAAAGAACAGTCACTAGGATTTCTGTACATTTAACTGTCTATTTCCTCAAAATTTGGAAGTTAGTATTAAACCAAAACATAAGAGACATTAGTTTTCTGAAATTGGTCATTTTGCTTTTATGAATATGGTATTCATACTTTCTCTCTAAAGCTGGGGGAACACAACACCTGCAGATTCAGATCTGAAGTTCTGGCACCATCTTGCAGGCTGCACTATGCAAAACACACAGCCTTTTCCTTCACCCCACATTCATGCAATTACTTTTCTCCTTTCTCCTTCCATGATTAAGCTTCAAACCCATATTCCTTTTATACAGATACAATTCATGTTTATCCTCCATCCACCCAGCACTAAGAGTGTTCTAGTTGGGCTCTTGTTATTGCTGCTAGTAGGGATGATAGGATTAGAGATGAAGGGCAGAAGCAGAAGAAGTCATGTAGCACTGTGTCACGTTGCAATAGGTTGCAATAGGTGGAGAAGTGATGTGACTCATCAGCCTATCTCCACTAACTGAAAAACTTCTCCTCATTGTCTTTGAAAAAAGAAATTCGCCCACATGGGAGCTTATGGCTGATTCATCTTTTATTTGGACATTGCTACTCTAACTGATATGATTGTGCCTCCCATCCTATGTGCATCATTAAAAAGTTCAGCTCTTGTTAGCTTGAGTTCCAAATCTTGGATTCAAAAGTACTTTGTAATTTACTCTCCTTTTCTGTTTTTAGTCATCCACTAGGAACTGTGTGATATTTCCTTCATATTAATTGTGTTTGTGATGTATGCTTCAAAAGCTTTTCCAGTTTGCAGGGTGTTTCACTTTATTATATTTTCTGGGTGGCTGTTTTTGCATGAGTAAACTGTTTTCCACATTTTCTCTTTACGTCTAAGGAGATAATATGTCTGTCACTCTCCTACTCTGTAGCTTCACTTTCTCCCTTGTTTTGTAGGTACTTAAACCCTGTTGGGAGTTTCAGTACCCTCTCAAGCTGCTGAGCTGATATCCTTTTCATTCTTTGAGGGGCTTTTCCTCTATCTTGGATTTCTTAAAATTTTGAAGGAGGAAATAAACTGAATTGCTTCAGCTTTATATAGGAGTATTGTTTCTCACTGCTTACCCCTTCATATTTTAAAACATTGGATATATCCGTTTACATTACCTTACAGTACACAGGCCCTTATGCAACAATGAGACACTAGATGGAAATACACATTCAAACATGCTATCAGAAAGCTGTTGTGCTCCATCTAATCTCCTTAGGCCTTTGAATCTTTTAACATAAATTGAATCCCAGTTCAAGCTGGCTTCTTTTAATAATTAACAAAAAAAGGAGCAAATCTGTCCTGCCTTATCTGAAGATATATATCACCATTAAACTTGTTTTTCTTGCTTTATTTTGAAGGCAAAATATTGTGCTTAGTCAGTCTTCAGAAGTGAAAGAATTCACAAATTTAGTACATCAGAAAAAGGCTACAGTCTACTAAATTTGGCTAAAGGTCATAGACTGGCTGAATCTATGTCTAAAGAAAAAATGGGGTTTTTACTTCCTTAAGTTCTGAAAACAGATGAATCCTTTACCACAAGACAAAAAACATCTAAACAAAAGTTTAGATTCCCTAAATCCCTGAGATTCACTCCTTCCACTTTTCTGTGTTTTTTTTAATGTAGCATTATAAATAAAACAAGCAGCAAGTCAGTGGGAGTTATAAGGCAGTCTGTAGAGAAACTAATCAGATGACTCCCAACAAACTGTAGATCATGCCTATTGAACCATAAATGTTGAAAGCAAATGTAAACAAAAAATGAGAGAGGCCACTAAACAATTTGGAGTACCTAAATTTAATGGCAGATACAGCATGTGCCTGAATACAGCCCAATTACATTAAGAATGGTTTTGAAATGCTGCTTTTCATCATGTTTCTTCCATTCTTCAGAGTCTGCAGTGCTGACCAACATCAGCCACTATTAAAGAGTCTTCATGCATGTAAAATAATATGATTTCACAATGATTACATATTCACTCTACAGCTGGCTGAGTTTTTACATCTCCATTTGTCATTGACTATTGTGTCCAATTAAATGATTAGCTTTTAAAAACTGCTGCACATTATGAGAGTGAACTTGTGTTCCATTGCACTGAGTGATGCAGAAACAAACTCATTACAGCATGTAATTCACCCATATTAAATAACAAACAGATGGCTGCTGTAAATGAGAGCTGCTTTTTCTCTTCAAAAGTGCCAGGAAAAAGGTGTTTTTATTTATCTTTGTTTCCAGCTTCTTTCTGTTTTCTTGACAAGTGGGCAGCTGGTTGCTGAGGTTTTCAATTGGTGCAGAAGAATGAAAAGCCTGTTTCCATTAATTTCCCCATAAAATAAGTCTTTGAATCATTCCTGTTATAAATGCATGTGCAGTAGCAAGCTGCTGCTTGATTAATTCACTTATTATGAAGATTTCATCTTTTATAAGAGGGCCTGCAGGTAATTTATCTTGTTTAGTAAGATTAGAAAAATGTAATTATCTTGATACCTTTGGACCCCTCTCATTTTAATTGTGTTCCCATAAATTTCAAACATAAAGATGGGATTTTTTTTTTGCACAAATGTTCCAACATGTGGTAGAAAAATGTGTTGTAAGATCTGCATAAAAACTTATCAAGTAAAATGCATTTAGATTATACTATTAAGGGAATGCATACAAATAAAACCAGTATACAGTTATGGAAGCATACACAAATACCTGCATTTCTGGTACCCTGGTCACAGGCTTTTAACAGCTGGAGTTGGATGAAGAATGTGGGGATTTACGTTCTTTGTTTTTCCTTTTTTTTAATTGATAATGCATTTCACCAGGGAAATAAAAAATCTGTTCTGTTTTCACTAATCAAGTTAAAATTATGTTAGTCCTCATGTATACCACAAATTGTAAAAAGAAGAAAACATATGAGCTGAGGTGTATATGAAATGTCAACTCCTCTGAATGTCTCCAGCAGCCTTTAGATATTTTCTCCCTCCTCTCTCTCACCTTCCCTTTGAGTCAAAATTTGAATCAAATCAAGGTCCAAAAATATCTGTCTTCAATATGTTTTTTCTTCTCAAGGCAACAATTGGTGTATTTTTATTAGATTTTCATTTATTTTTTTATTTATAATGGGGGTTTTTTATTAATCTATTTAATTTCAGTTTTTGGTTTCAGAAGGACTATTTTCTTAATTTTGTTTTTGCTTAGTTTCTTAGATTCTTTTGCCCATCCAACAAAAATTGATTAACAATTTGACGTGTGTTTCTCTTTCATATTAATTTTAATTCAGAGTGGTTGTAGTGGTCAATTTGCATAAAATAGATTTTTAGCAACAAGGTAAATATGCATCAGCTGCATCGTGGGTCACTTATCTCAGTCATGTGTCCTGGCTTGGACAGAGATAGAGTTAATTTTCTTCTTAGTAGCTGGTACACTGCTGAGTTTTGGACTCAGTAGGAGATAACACACTGATGTTTCAGTTGTTGCTAAGTAGTGCTTACCCTAAGCCAAAGACCTTTCCGTTTCCTGCCAGTGAAGCTGTGAGGAAGCATAGCCAGGACAGCCAACTGGAAATGGCCAAAGGGATATTCCACACCATAGGATGTCATGCCCCATATATAAATGGGGGAAGTTGGCTTGGAGTTGCCAATTGTGCCTTGGGAACAGGTTGAGTATTGGTCAGTGGGTGGTGAGCAATTGCATTGTGCATCACTTGTTTCTCTTGGGGTCTTTCCTTTCTCTCTCTGCCCCCCCCTTTTCATTACACTTACTAGTATTATTATTATATTTACTTTATTTCAATTATTAAATTGTTCCTATATCAACCCAGGAGTTTTACTTTTTTCTTTTTCAGTTCTCTTCCCCATCCAATCTGAGTGGTAGGCAGGGGGAGAAATGAGAGAGTGAGCAAGTGGCTCTGTGGTACTAGTTGCCAACAGATCTATTAAAATTTCTTGAGTGTCATAAGCCTTTTAACATTAAAGTGAGACAAAAAACCTTCTCAGTGTGTTTAGTTAAGTATTTTCAGGACTCTCTATGCATATCTTCTCAGCTCTTGAGGGCCTCTAAAGAAGTTGTTTGAATGTCGGTGAACTGAACATTGTAAGAGACATTACTGACACCATATATAACAACGTGTAAGGAAAGAAGTTTTGCAGAGTGAAAGTTCAGGTAGTAAAGAGACTCATAAGAATGTGCAAACTGTACAAGGTTGAAGCCATGAAACTGAAAAATGTGTACAGATGGTTGAAGCATTTCAAGTCAGGTGAGACTAGCAATTGTGACAAACCATGATCTGGGAGACCTGTGTCAGCAGCAACACACACGAATGCTGAAAAGGCTGAGCAGCTCATTAGCGAAGATTGACGAATAACCCTTAATGACCTTGTTACTGCTCTAAATTGCAGCTCTGCATCAGCTCACTGAATCCTGCAGTGGTCTTGAGACTTCATTCATGCCAGGTCCTATGAAAATTCATCCCAGGACATGAAAAAACTTGTGACGTTACTCTTCAAAACTCAACAGAATTAAGAGGATAAAGAGATATTCTCAGTTATAACAGATTTTGTTACTGCAAGAATATTTTTACTTTTTAAGCGATCTCAATAATCATATATGTCAATACGTTTCATATTTTTTATATGGGTAATATATAAGCATTGAGTTTTAATTGTCAAGGAGTCAAATTAAGACAGAGATGCAATTTAAAAAAATGTATTTCATGGTAAAAAAGTCAATTGTATTCTGTAAACAAGATGGAATCCCTCTAAATGTGCAAAGAGATATCAGTCTAATGGAGAAGTTAGTTACAAACTTATATTTCCTCAAATATTTTCCAGGTAAATTACCAACTGCAAGTGTGTGCTCTACATGTTTTATCAAAACATGATCCCAACTGCTGTAGATTCTAGAAGCTTACAAACTATTTAGTCTGTGTGATGTATATTTAATGGAATACCTGGTTTCTGGTAGCATGTTGTTATAGTAGTGTCTAACTGACAATTACAGAAAGAATGAAGGTTTGCTTACAATTAAAAAGGAATATGTTCTTTCTCATGTCTGAAGACAAAAACCTGTTGATGCAATTATCTAATAGAGGACAGATAAAAAGCCTGGTGTGTAGAATATATAAGATACTACGACAAACAAGAGAATTTTGTACTAACAAAAACTGGAATGCAACTGGTCTTTGAAATAAAAAGCAGCCTTCTGGAGCACAGCAAGTCTCAATCTTATACAATATGCAGTCTGTGCTTCATGGTAACATCTTGTCCTAACACCATAAATTTACAGTCCATTCTTACTGGAGAGCCAAAAAAATTGATGTTATCAAATCAACTTCAGATGAGGAGGAACAGAGAATTCCAATCCTACCTCTATGCTGCATTCACTGCAGCCCTGGGTGCAATCAGCCTTTAGGATCAGCTCATGGCATAACTTCAGTACTAATTTCATTTGGAAGGTCTAAACACAGATTCTGTTCCCAGTAATACTGAGTAGCATATCTTGGATAGCCAAAGAAACATACGATAATACTGCCAGAAGAAAAAAGAAAGATAATCGAATGGAATATTATAAGAATAGGTGAATACAATTATTCTGTCCTATTCTGAATGATGAGGGCTGAATATAGACCTGTATTTTCTAATATTGTGTGGAGTTAAACCTGAAAGCTGGAATACCTTTAAGGTTTAGGCCTCCATTTTGTATGTTTAGATCATAATCCAAACTCAGCTCCACTTCCTGGAAATGCTGCCATTTGGGTGACGTATCTGTGACTTAGATCTGCATTATTTCAATAGATTGTAGAAGAAATGTTGAAAGTCAGCATTTCATACCCGAGAAGCTTCTTTAGATATTAGTCTGCAATCACTAATAGTATGAAAAAATTCTTCTCAAACTTTGCCCACAAAATGCTGCTTCAGTAATTCATTAACTTGTTTTAATGAAACAATATCTCATTGCTATTTGGGAAGAAACTAATCTCCTTTCCAAAGTGTTTGCATAATGTATTGAGAAAGAAGTGACTGCAGAATCTGCTGATCATACTTTTGAGGATTCCACATAGGCTGGGTGAACTTTTATCTAACACTATTGAGAAAACTATATACACACACAAAATTGCCTGCTCAGGCATTTAGTATGGACTAAGAACAAAATATGATTAGGTTGCAACTCACGACTTGCAACTCTCAGCCACTGAAACCTTAAGTTTAACCAAAGAAAATTAACGCTTTCCTTATGCTCTCAATTATTGTCTGTCTTTATCCAATCCAGAGATGTTGTATCTAGTGTGGTAATTACTCAAAGCACATCATAATCATCTTTCATATAGTCTATTAGCAACGAGCAACCAGTGCATTGTAACATGTTATTACATGTATCTCTTACATAGATATATATTTCTTTAACATATGACTATATATACAACTCCTATGTGTCTGTGTAGATACATGTATATAAACACTCTAAAGACCAATTATAATATCACTTTAGGAATGAGTCTTAAGTTTATAATTAATTTGATTTAAAATAAGAAAGAAAAAAAACAACACAAAACTAAATCAACCAACCAAAAAAAAAAAAAACCCAAAAGAAAACACCAACCACAAGACTGGAAATAATTCCAGCTCAATACTAATCAGCAGCTGTTTCCTCACCTTTCTCCCAGCTCAAAAAACTGTTCCTGTAATGACTATAGGGAAATAATAGAATGCTGTCTCTAGCTACCTGGGGGTTGTATACGGCAGTTTATAAATACTGTTTGTCCAGTATATAACAAACCTTGTTCAAGGTTGCCTCTTCTGTGTTATGTCTGTAAGAAGAATCCACCATTGACTCATCAGTGGTGACTCAGAACACTTGGACAGAGCTCCCGATGGTTGCATCAGAGGGCAGTGATCAAGGACTCAATGTCCCAATGGACACTGGTGGCAAGTGGTGTTCCCTCAGGTGTCCATACTGAGAATAGTAATATTTATTTCACCAGTGACATAGACAGGGAGATCAAGTGCACTGACAGGAGGTTTGCAGATGACATGTTGCTGTGTGGTAGAGTTGATGTGATTGAAGGACAGGATGCCATCCAGAGTGACGTGGACAAGCTGGAAAAGTGGGCCCATGGGACCCTCATGAGGTTCAAGAAGGCCAAATGAAAGGTATTGCACCTGAGTCAAGGCAACCCTCAGTTTTGACAGAAACCGGGGGATGAAGGGATTGAGAGAAGCTCTGCCAAGAAGGACTTTGAGTACCGGTGAATGAGACATGAGGGACATGAGCTAGTAGTGTGTGCTCGAAGCCCAGAAACCCAACAGTACTGCATCAAGCTCTGGGATTCTCAGCACAGGAAAGACATGGACCTGATGGAGCAAATCTAGAGGAATGCATTCAACCCCTCAAACCTTGCAAAAATCTAGAATGCTGTCCACATCTTATTCTGTGAAGAATTTTTTTTTTTCAGAAGTCCTAAGCCATCTGTATTGTAAAGTGGATCTTGGCATAATTTTTTTTAAGGAATTAATTATATTTTACTATCTATTGAAACTGTTCTCTGACAAAGTGAAATATAATCACCTAGGATTTATTTTGTACAGAGATCATTTAACAAGACCAGTTAAAGTTGTCTTCAAAATTTTAGAAGCTCACTCAGTTCTGAAGGAATTAATTCCCTTTCCTTTTTTTTTTTTTTAAGCATAATATCCCTGCAATAAGAAAATCGTAAGTTTATAATATATAGGAATAAAAAGTAGTATTATCATTTGTTAGAGAAAAGACTGCTTAAGATGACAGATATTGAATATTCAATTCTCTTTAGAAGATAATTTTCACAACTTTACTATTAGAATTAGAATGAAAAAATAATAGGAAAAGAGGAATTAGAAACATCCAATTCTACTAAAATTTTAATAAAACGTGAGATACTTGATTTTCTTGCACTTAAATGCTTTTAAGCTTACACTGATTTTACACCAAGAACTAGTTTAATTAAGTTGAGAGTTTTGTGTTTGATGAGCATTATGCCAAGTTATGCCAGGTGCATAGACTTTCCTTTTTCTATGTCTTACTGTCCCAGTTAGTTAAAGCAGCCGGGAGTGGTTCATCACTGTGTGGGTGTGACCCAAACTGTGTATTCTACACCCTCTATGCCTATGCCATTCCCATTCCCATTCCCATTCCCATTCCCCCTCCCCCCTCCCCCCTTC